>QXTE01000015.1:17657707-17893255 GCA_003942145.1 Platysternon megacephalum | reverse complement strand
CCCCCCCCCCCCCCCCCCCCCCCCCCCGGAAAAGCACCAGGTTAAAGATGGATTCCAGTTCAGGTGACATGATCACATGTCACTGCAAGACTTCATTACTCACTTGCCAGCACACACTTTGCATAATTACAATAGGCCCTCAGAGTTATATTTCATATTGCTAGTTTTAGATACAAGAGTGGTACATTTATACAAATAGGATGATCACACTCAGTAGATTATAAGCTTTGTAATGATACCTTACAAGAGACCTTTTGCATGAAGCATATTCCAGTTACATTATATTCACTTATGTTTTTATAAAACCATATAGACTGCACAACGTCACAGAAGGGACCTTAGAAAGTTGTCTAGTCCAACCCCCTGCTCAAAGCAGGACCAATCCCCAGACAGATTTTTGCCCCAGATCCCTAAATGGCCCCCTCAGTGATTGAACTCACAACCCTGGGTTTAGCAGGCCAATGCTCAAACCACTGAGCTATCCCCCCTTCCACTATATTAGTGCACAATGGTGATGCTGGCGCTGGGTATGTGTAGAGGCAAGACATTTGAAGGATTAATATCAAATATTTGCTAGTTAAGTGGAAATAAGTTTCAAATGTATTAAAAACTGCAGTAGTTCATTACTGTTTATGAAAAATAGGCAATGCTTCCATATATGGACTTGTAGAATTATTCTGCTCCTGCTTGGCTTCCAGCTGCATTCAGCCCTCTGATAGTGCTGACACTTTTGTAACATGGCTCTGCTTTTATTCTGAAAAATAACCTTCAAAAGAGGCTGAACTCTGATCTCTTTGTGATGTGCTTATTTTACAAAGAACAGCTTTGTACCCCTTGCCAAATTACAATGCTGCACATAGGAATTTTCCTGAAAATGACTCTACGTACGCCTTCCTTCTCCTTCTCTCTTGCATAACCTCCCATGAAATGATGGGCATTCAGGTGGTGGTCTGTTAGTAGAGATGAGTATTATACATTATTAAAACACATAGATTTTGATTTATTTCAATAGAGTCCTACAATAAAAAGCTTTTACATTTTTATTAGATGTATTCCTATTTATATTACTTTCTTGGCAAGTACTTTATTCTTTCATTTTTTCTGTAGCATGTATTTATTAGCTATTATTTTTACAGTAAAAAGTATGGTGAGCAGTTCGGAGGCAGTTAGGTTGTTCTCCATCGGTTTGCTTTTGTGATAGCATTCTTTGTTGCACAGTAACTTGGAAGTTCAGCATTGTTTGGCAAGAACTTTGTGTAACCTCAAAGAAAAACAAACTTTCTTTCCTGAACTTTCACTGTTTACAGTTTCCACTTGGTTCAAATGTTAAGGGCCTTCTACCATGCTGATGTCAGTTCGTAACTAACTGGGGATAACTGAGGGCATTTCTACACTACAGACTTTTGCCAATGCAAGTTACGTCAGCATAAAAGCTGCTGCAGTTAATATATTGCTTGTGCGCATGCATACTTGGCTCCTTGTGTCAGCACTGCAAGAACTCACCAGGAGTGTGGTGCACCATGGGTAGGTATCCCAGTATGTAACTCGCCACCATTCAGTGCACTGTCTTTTGGGATGTTTTAGCAATGCATGATGGGGCAGAAACATGTCGTGCAGGAGTGACTGGGACTGCAGAGTCAGGTTCCCATTATGGCTCCATTTTCTGCAAGAGATGGTGAATTTAGCTGAAATCTTACTTCTGAGAGTAACAAAGGCACAGAGAGCACAGCTGTTGCTGGCGTCTCAAAGCCACCCAGACCTGTATGCTGCTAGCCTGTTGACTGCAGTGGTGCCTGCTGAAGTTATTGCTGACTGGCATAGGAAGGTGTCCTACCGCGGAGGAAAAAATAAGGCTGCCATCCCTAGAAACTTTTGGGAGAGGATTGCAATATACGTCCATGGAAATTTCACTAAGATCTCTGAAGAGGATTCAAGGGACACCCCCGTTTACATAAACGGCTCCATATGGGCCCCCCTGCTAATTCTGCAGGGCAATGAAAAACCGAGAGCAACTCTACCTCTTTATTGTACCACCGCCTCTTCTAGTACAAGTAAATCAATGAAAAGTCAGTAGCTGTGTCCTGCTAAGTTGGGGGGAGGCATCAGTACATCATTGTAATGGGAAATACAGTCACACATTTACCTGAGGTTCCTTCCCCTGCATCAGGCTTAACTGCTGGCACTGACTGGACTGCAGTGGAATCTCAAACAGCTCCTGGCTCTTGGAATAGCTGGACCCCCCCCAGTCGCAGGACCCCCACTCTCCTCCTCACTGTTCCCACCAGGGGCCTTGGAGTATCCACAGTGGTGTGTAGGGTGGCGGTGGCGGTGTTCACCAAATACGACATGCAGCTCTTTGTAAAAGCAGGAGGTCTGCGGCTCAACACCAGATTGATTGTCGGCCTCGCTGGCCTTCTGGTATGCCTGCTGCAGTTCCTTTACTTTCACACGGCACTGCTGCTGATCCCTGTCACACCCCTCTCCTGCATCTCCTGTACAATCTACTCATAGATGTCCATGTTTCTGTGGCTGGTCCATAGCTGTGCTTGCATAGCCTCTTCTCTCTACAGGCCCCGGAGATAAAATACCTCCTGTCTCCTCCAGGCAGGAACATGTCTGGAGTGTGTAGCCAACATGGCTGGTGGGGCAGTTGTTCGCAACAGTGGAAAGCTGCTAGGTGTACTGGCCAAGATGGGACAATCAGGAAAAGGCATTTAAAAAATTTGTGGGGTTTTGATGGGTGTGGGGGACTTCTGGTCTCTGTCACCCTGGAGAGTGGAGTTGACAACTGTGACCAGAGCAGTCAGTATCGGGCATTGTGGGATAGCTTCTGGAGGACTGTTAGGGTTGATAAAGGTAATGCATTGTCTACATTCGTGCTGTGTCAACTTCAGTACATGGATCATGGCTCAATGCCACTTGGTGAGGTGCTGTTATTCTGTTGGCATAATGGAGAACTTACATTGGTGGGAGGCAAATTTAAGTGTAGACTTACGCACAATTAGGTCGACACAAGGTGGCCTACGTCACTCTATCATTATCGTGTAGACCAGGCCTTAGGTTGGAGCTTAAAATGGTCCTAAAGGGATCCCTCAAAGGACCTACTATTCTCCTTAAACTACCTTATAAAACTCACCTGGAGAGCCATCAGGTCTTGGAATTTTAGTACTTTCCATGCTTGGTGTTGCCTCTAAGATTTCTTCTTCTATTATCTACAGTTTCTTTATCAATTTCATGTATCTTTGGCAAGCCTGCTACTTCCAGATATTTTTGAATCACTTCAGAGCTTGGTGTATGTGAAGTAGAGTGGGTTTATAATAAGCAGCAAAAGTAGCACACATCACTAGGGTGTGTATCTGTTGCTGACTGTTAATTGGTGGCGTAATGGTTGCTTTTGAATCACTATAAGTTTAAGACAGTAACTTACCACTTTTATTTCCTGTTTCATAAGACATAAGGGCTTCTTCAGTAGCATGTGTCATCAACATATTTAGTTTCCCACTAATATTAGTTAACTATTTATATACTATTTTGAACCTGGGGTTTTATGAATCTCTCTTGATTTTAATTTTTCTTAATCTCCTTTTTCAATTGAGAGGTTCTGCTTATCAGCTGACCCATAAAAACTTCTCCAAATGCCTCCCACAGAAGATATCTCTTTGTTCAATACTTTCAAATGATATAAATATAATGTCCTCTTTAATTGTTGTTGTCCAGTTTTTGTCCTGGAGAATCTTAACTCATTGTCCATAAATCATCTTTGAGATCCACCCCAACCATGCAGTATAACTTCTAATGGGGTTATTTGACTATGCCAGTTTCTATAGATCTTGTCTGCTTCATTAAAGATTTAGAAACAAGCATTTCATAGACGATTAGGGTTGGAAGAGACCTCAGGAGGTCATCTAGTCCAACCCTCTGCTCAAAGCAGGACCAACACCAACTAAATCATCCCAGCCAGGACTTTGTCAAGCCGGGCCTTAAAAGATGGAAATTCCACCACCTCCCTAGGTAACCCATTCCAGTGCTTCACCACCTTCCTAGTGAAATGGTTTTTTTCCTAATATCCAACCTAGACCGCCCTGACTGCAATTTGAAACCATTGCTCCGTGTTCAGTCACCTGCCACCACTGAGAACAGCCGAGCTCCATCCTCTTTGGAATCCCCCTTCAGGTAGTTGAAGGCTGCTATCAAATCCCCCCTCACTCTTCTCTTCTGCAGACTAAATAAGCCCAGTTCCCTCAGCCTGTCCTCATAAGTCATGTTTCCCAGCCCCCTACTCATTTTCATTGCCCTCTGCTGGACTCTCTCCAATTTGTCCACATCCTTTCTGTGTGTGTGGTGGTGGGGGGGGGAGGGGTGTGGCCTTACCAGAGCTGAATAGAGAGGAATAATCACTTCCCTCGATCTGCTGGCAATGCTCCTACTAATGCAGCCCAATATGCTGTTAGTTTTCTTGGCAACAAGGGCACACTGTTGACTGATATCCAGTTTCTCATCCACTGTAATCCCCAGGTCCTTTTCTGCAGAACTGCTGGTTAGCTAGTCGGTCCCCAGCCTGTAGCAGTGCGTGGGATTCTTCTGTCCTAAGTGCAGGACTCTGCATTTGTCCTTGTTGAACCTCATCAGATTTCTTTTGGCCCAATTCTCCAATTTGTCTAGGTCACTCTGGACCCTATCCTTACCCTCCAGCGTATCTACCCTTCCCCACAGCTTAGTGTCATCCGCGAACTTGCTGAGGGTGCAATCCATCCCATCATCCAGATCTCTGGTTACCTGAGATGGAATAGTTGGTACAGAAAGGTTAATGCTACACCTATTTCTTTATCTATTTTTTCTTTCCTATCAGATTTGTCTCAGTAAGAAATTGGTCTACAATTGAAGGCTTTTCCAAGTAGGATTTACCCTTCCCAAAGTGTTGCAGTAATGTTTTTAAAATGTGCTTTGCTTTTGACTTGGATCCTAGACTGAGCCCACTATTGTTAATAACTCAGCAATTGTGCTGTTTAATAAAATAAACCATCCTTCATTCTTAAAATGATCATTAATCTGAAAATGCCCGTGTTTAGCAAATATGCCTTTGGCAGAAGCAAAAAAGTCATATTGAAACCAATTCTTTCCTGCCACAATCTGATCCTCCTGAAAATGAGTTTCTTGAAATGAAATAATCCGAGTGGTTTTTTTTAGTTCTACCAGACCTCTTTTCCTTTTAATGACATTACTTAGGCCTTTGACATTCAAAAATGATACCTTAAAGGGAAAGACACTGATAACTCGTTAGCTTATCCAAAACTTGAAGGTTGTATGTTTCTTTGGCTATTTGAAGGCATGAACCATTGTATGGCAAATGTTTCATTTCTAATTATGTTGCATTCATAATTGTGTGCCTGAGTGGGCTTGATTTCTGCTTGTAAACTTCCGTAGCTAATTCCTTTATTAATCCTCTTACCACCTTCCCAGCCCCTCCCTCTGCATTCCCCTTCCTTTAAATCCAAAAATAAAATATCAAAATAGCATTTACATCAGTCCTCAAATGACTCACTTGCTGAGCCCTAAATAGAGATGGACAGAATTTTACTTGGAATGCTCTGTTCCTTTTTTTTTTTTTTTTTCCAAATAAGGTCAATGTTCCATTTCAGCCTTTTCGGAAAAGAACATTTTGATTTTTTTTTAAGTTATTTTTTGTGTTCCATTTTATATTATATAACATTTTAAAAGGTGAAATTGGAACAAGATGTTCTGATTTTATCAGGATGAAATATTTTTACCCAAAACAAAACTTCTTGAATTTAGTTTAATGGGTATTTTTTTTTTGTGTGTTTTGGAACTGAAATTTCAAATTTGCGGATTTTTCCTGCCCAACTCTTACCCTAAACCTCTGTACTCTCCCCTTGAACACTTGGACTACTTCTCTTTGCAATCAGGGAGGTACATTCTCTGCCAATGGGACCTCAACCCTTACCCTTAGAGCAGTGGTCCCCAACCTTTTTGTGGCCAGTAGCACATTCATGTTTTCAGAAGACTGTGGCGGGCGCCAACAATTTTTCAAGGCTTATTTTGTATTTGTGCATTAAATAATACGAAAAACATCATATTTAATAGTACATAATGTATTAATCCAGAGAGAAGCCGCGAGGACAGAGAACACTGGCGCCCGCAGCCCCGGAGTTCTCTGTCCCCAGCAGGCGCGGGGCCCCGGCTTCTCTCCCCTGCTGGGCACTAGGCGGACCCCGCGCCTGCCGGGAACAGAGAACACCGGCGCCCGCGGCCTGAGTTCTCTCTCCCCGTCAGGCGCGGGGCCACAGCTTCTCTCCCCTGCTGGGCACTAGGCGGGCCCCGCGCCTGCCGGGAACAGAGAACACCGGTGCCCGCGGCCTGAGTTCTCTCTCCCCGTCAGGCGCGGGGCCACTGCTTCTCTCCGGCTTAAGCCGCAGCCCCGAGCCTGCCTGGGACCGAGAACACCGGTGCCCGCAGCCTGCAGCCCCGGAGTTCTCTGTCCCTGTCAGGCGCGGGGCCGCGGCTTCTCTCCCCTGCTGGGCACAAGGCAGGCCCCGCGCCTGCCGGGAACAGAGAACACCGTGCCCGCAGCCTGAGTTCTCTGTCCCCGTCATGCGCTGGGCCGCGGCTTCTCTCCCCTGCTGGGCACTAGGCGGGCACATATAAATGCCCCGGCGGGCGCCATGGCGCCCGCGGGCACCGCGTTGGGGACCACTGCCTTACGGATAGATTACCATCTGATCATTTGCACTACATTGGGAGGATTTACATAGATCCCAAGGGCCCTTCCTTGTGCCTATCTATTTTCCCCAGTCTCCTCCATGTGTGAGACACACTTTTCATATTTTATTTTCTATTTGTAATATAAAGAACACAGCTACAACAAAGTTATGGCCACCCCAAGACCACCTTCTGGTTAATCTCATTCATCTTTCATCTTTTCTTTTTCTACCCCCCTTTTCAGAATCTTATTATAGTTTAGTTTCTAAACTTGGGCGGCTGAGATTTGGATATGGATTTCTATTCCAAATGATTTATATGTGGCCTATACAGCTGTCTAATTTCTGAATGATTTGAAATTATTTGAAATATGGCTTTCTTGATTAAGGCAAAAAGAATTTATATAACACGTGAGCAGTCCTAACAGAAAAATTCACAAGCTTCACTTTATCAGTTAGAAGAATACCCCATCTTAAAATGTATGGTACACCAAGGAAGGCTTAAGAGGTGTGATCCAGACTGCTTCCTCCCCTAAATGCCATTGCAGTGCTATGTATTGTGGTTGCTCTTTGAGCAGAATATCTTGCCAATGAGCCTTTTACCTCAGATCCCTAACAGAGCTAGGTTTAAAAGCAAACAGCCTGCCTTATTTTGTCTTCCCTTTGTCCAATATTGTCCAATTATTGCTTCTAAATAACCTCTCTTTTGTTTGCAGGTTGAAGAAAGGCCAGAAAAAGACTTTGAGAAGGTAAGAAAGTTGACATGAATTATATTGATCATAACACACATCTTACCATTTTTCCATATGTTAAACTTGCATTAAATTTACACAAATTTTGAATAAAATCCATGGCAGGATATGGCTTCATATAGTAAGAACATAAGAATGACCATACTGGATCAGACCAGCGGTCCATTTAGCCATGATCCTGTCTTCTGGCAGTGGCCGGTACCAGATGCTTCAGAGGGAATTAATAGAACTGGGGCAATTATCTAGTGATCCATCCCCGTCATACACTCCCAGCTTCTGGCAGTCAGAGGCTTAGGGACACCCAAAGCATGGGGTTGTGACCTTGACCATTTTGGCTAATCGCCATTGATGGACCTATCCTCCATGAACTTTTCTAATTTTTGAGCCCTGTTATGGTTTTGGCCTTCACAACATCCCCTGGCAATGAGTTCCATAAGTTGACTGTATGTTTTGTGAAGAAGTACTTCCTTATATTTGTTTTAAATTTGCTGTCTGTTAATTTCATTGGGTGACCCTTAGTTCTTGTGTTATGTGAAGCAGTAAATTATTCACTTCCTCCTTATTCACTTTCTCCACTCCATTCATGATGTTATAGTCCTCTATCATATCCCCCCTTAGCTGTCTCTTTACCAAGCTGACAAGTCCCAGTCTTTTAAATCTTTTATATCGAAGGTGTTCTATGCCCTTAATCATATTTGTTGCCCTTCTCTGTACCTTTTCCAATACTTATGTATCTTTTTTGAGATGGGGGTGACCAGAACTGCACCCAGTATTCGTGTGGGCATGCCATGGATTTATATAGTGGCATAATGATATTTTCTGTCTTATTATCTATCCTTTTCCTAATGGTTCCTAACATTCTGTTAGCTTTTTTGATTGCCACTGCACATTGAGTGGATATTTTCAGAAAACTATCCATGGACGACTCCAAGATCTTTCTTCAGTGGTAACAGCTACTTTAGATCCCATCATTTTGTAGTAATAGTTGGGATTATGTTTTCCAATGCGTGTTACTTTACATTTATCAACATTGATTTTCATCTGCCATTTTGTTCTCGGTTGCCCAGTTTTGTGAGATTCCTTTGTAACTCTTTGCTGTCTGCTTTGGACTTCACTATCTTAAGTAGTTTTGTATTGTCTGCTGGGACTGCCAACATGAGTGCCAATTATATAATTTTGGAGGTGTTGGACACCTGTCTACTGTGAATTGGACTGAATTAAAGGCACAGACTTGCTTCTCATAGCTCACCAATTAGCTATCTGATGGTAACTTTTGTCAGTCACTTCCATCCTGTCCCAAATTTGAACTGATGACCTCAAAGTGAAGGCTTCTGTCTCCATCAGTAGCCATACTATAAATGATCTGAAAAATCTTAGGACATAAAATTTGTTCAACAGAAGGTCTTTTGTGACCCACTGATGCACAGCATGTCTACTGATGATCCCTTTGCTAGAAATGAAAACTACGTTCTTTGTTCCAAAGAGATCATTGGGGTCATTCTGATTGGTATGCATATAAAGAGGCAGATCACATTCTCAAAATATTTACGTGCATTCATTTTTGTGTTTTAAAAAGGATTATTTCATAACCCATCTTATTTTAACTGTGTATGGTTCTAGGGAGCTCGTACTGTGTCAAGCTTATCAGCAGCTACACTAGCCTCTCTGGGTGGAACTTCCTCCCGGAGAGGCAGTGGGGACACCTCCATCTCCGTTGATACTGAGGCATCCATTAGAGAAATTAAGGTAAGAAGTCTTTGTAAGTAACATGTATTGGTAGGAACTGTCTCTTGCTAGAGGAGTCATTCCAGTCAGAATGTATTTATCCATGTCTTGAAGTTTTCCACTAAGTTTGACCTAGTAAGCAGTGGAATTATTTAAAAGCATAGTTTTATATTTTTCCATCAGAATGTGTGGGAAATTACACATGCAAATCAGTATTGGCAGGAGTTACCAAAAACACCTCATTCATCTAAAGACTTGGCCCTCCTGAAGTCTAAATGTGGGCAGTAACTGTGGTCTGTTTTATGCAGAGTTGTGTAGCCATTTTGGCCCCAGGATATTAGGGAGACAAGGTGGGTGAGGGACTATCTTTTATTGGACCAACTTCTGTTGGTGAGAGAGACAAGCTTTCACAGAGCGCTTCTCCGGGTGATCTGAAGAAGAGCTCTATGTAAGTTCGAAAGCGTGTGTGTGTCTCTCTCACCAACAGAAGTTGGTCCAATAAAAGATATTACCTCACCCACCTTATGGTCTGTTTTGTATTTTCATTTTATTGGTGGGTTAAAAAAAAATCTTATTTTTTGAAAAAATGGTGCATAGCTGTTCTAAAAAGAGATGCTGTAGCACAACTGGAAGTTATGGGCTTGATGTAGGCGTTGTTGGGTGAAACGCTATGGCCTGTGTTATGCAGGAGGTGACCAAGGAGAGAGAGAGATTGTGTAAAGCTTTAATTGGGCTCATAATTAAAATGAATGTCTTTATTCCATTTGCCAGTGGTATTTCCCACACTTCATGGGTGTCCTGTTGGTGCTCATGTTCCCACTTTTCTCTGAAACTTATCATAGAGTGATGTAGCTGTGAGCACCTCACATGCATTAATAAATTTATCTTCACAACACCGCTGTTGGGTGCTAGTAGAGAAATATCATTCCCATTTTACAGATAGGGAACTGAGGCAGAACGAGAGGCGGGGGGGGGGGGACGACTTGCCCAATATCATACAACCTGAGGCAGAGCTGAAAACGGAATTCAGATCTCCTGAGTCACAATCTAGTTCCTTAACCACAAGACCATCCTTATTGTTCTAGAAACATCCCATTTTCCCAGTTAAAATGATTAGGACAGGAATATACATCTATTCAAGACAGATGATTGTGTGAAAAGCCTATACATCTTTTTATAATGAAGTTTAGAAAACTCAAACTAGAGTAGAAACGTGTCTGTAAATGTGAATTTTGAACACCGGCTTCTCACTCAGCTGTGATTACTGCCCATTAGTTTTCTTGACATCATTCACTTTTCTTGCCATTTCCCTCAGGATATCAATGAGTTAAAGAACCAGATTCAGGATGTAGAAGGCAAATACATGCAGGGATTGAAAGAAATGAAGGTACTGGTTTATTGCAGACTGAACATGTGATATTAACATCAGCTAAACTTTCAGAGAGGCACAGTGAGAGATAGAACTCGAATTTAACCTGCATGCTTTTATGCTGAGGTGTGAATTAACTAAAAGCATTCCATCAGTGATGAAAAGATGCTTCCCATTCTGATGACCTATAATCATTTCTTTGGATAATTCTTGGTAATCAGCACATGTAAATATTTATTAAGCTCTGTAGAAAAGGTCATTAATGAGAACTTTTACTACTGCATGTCTTACATTTTGGTGTCTTGAGAATGTATTTATCAAAAATTGTAATATAAAGATTAGAGTATATAGAAAACTGATCAGTTACTCCTTTTTAAATATGTCCATAATACAAGAACAGGAAATCACTCAAAATTTGGGAAATCAAAGTTAAATACTGTAAATGTATTTTAAAAGGTACTTAGTAGAGAGTCCCAGTAAAACAATTGGTAAGTTATGCGTGCCTGAAGGAGAGGCAATCATATCTCATGCTATACAAGCAGCCCTGGTAAAACCTCCAGTATTGTATGGGGTAAATTGACAACATCTGCAGGGGAGGAATGCCTACAAATTCCATTAATGCACAAAAGGATTTTGATATAGTAACTAAATAAATGTATCAGTTTGACACTTTACACTATGTATTCAGCTGCATTGACTCACGTTTTGAAAACAGAAGGCATGTAAAGATGAGTGTACTGGGGACTTGGCATACCAGATACTGTAATACAGCACATATTAGCGTAATTGTTAATTAAAATTAAAACTTTCTCTCATACTTTTTCCTCATCTGTTCAGTAGTACAAGATACTCGGTTACTGGCATCTTAGGTGACCTGCAAATGGAAAAAATAGTTTGTGCTTTTTTTGCATCTTTTAGATATATGAAGCCTAAACTTTTTTCCTCTTATAGATCACAAAATATATATTAGATTCTGCAAATTAATCTACCTTACCCTTTGAGAATAAGTGAACTAGATTTTTGTAATATTGTTCCCTTCAAGTGCATTTGTAGCATTTTTATCCAGGTCTGCTTGGGTCTTCGAAGACCAACAACTTCAGTTTTGCTTAGTCACCTCTGACCTTGCTTTTGACATAGAATGTGGAACGTATACTTAATTAAAAATTCATTTCCAGCAATAGTAACTTTCTTCAGAATTTGCCAGGAAGAGACTGGAACATTTTAAGCAAGCTAAATTCATCCCCTCCCAGAATAAAAGTGTTAAATAGTGAATAGATTGAAACCTCCGTCTGATTTAGGTTATTTCTTTAGTGGTTTTATTCTCTGTATTCAAATTTAGAATTATTAAATGACAGGTAGATAGTCCAGGGTTGGGATAGAATTTGATAATACTAATAAAACAAAATTTGGCATGTTCTACTATGATTCTGCATTTACCCTTAACTGTGTGTGCTTTCGTGCCAATTAATTTTAAGGGTTTGTTTAATCATGTAGCTGCTTTGATTCCTGATTGCCCTTTCAGCAACTGATATTTCTTGTCTTATACAGTACACCTGCAACATGCACCAGTAACATGATTCACATTTAATGATGAGACACAAGTTCTTGTACCTTTAAAATGTCAGATTGCCTTATTCTTTAATAGTATTCCAAAATAGATTATTAATTTGAAAAGTAAGTATTTTGTCATCTTTTCAGATTTAAAAGTCTGCACATTTCCCCCTGTAATGTTTATGGATCTAGTAGAAGTGGAATATTATAAATATCCAAAATGTATCGTGGATGTCCATATAATGCTAGCAATATGACTTAATGAATTGGTGGATTGTTGATCCTAGCTTTAAATTAAGACATCTATATAGGCACCTGTTTTGTTTCTTGCCTGCATACTTGCACTGCTGTGCTTTTGAAAGTTGCTGTTAGGGTGGTCTTAATTCAAATTGTAGACCTGGAGAGGTTTTAGACCTGCGATGTGACATGGAAAATGGTACCGTTTTAGCTTGCCAACATTGCAACTATTCTTATATCTGAACTGTTCTCATGCTCAGCCTGAGTTAATAAATCTGAATTGCCTAGACAGTCGGAACTTGAGCAGGTTAAGAAAGGGGATCTAATAAAAGAAGGGGTAAGCATGGAAAAAATATATTTGTTTCACACTTCATCTGAAGCAAAAATCTAACCAAAAATGGAGTATAAAGGGCTGGTCTGCACTGAAAACGGACATTACATAGCTGTGTGTCTCAGGCGTGTGAAAAATCTACCCCCCTGAGGGACGTGGCTATGCTGACCTAACTAACCCCTACAGCAGACAGCACTACATCATTGGAAGAATTCTTCTGTCCACCTAGCTGCTGCCTCTTTGGGAGGTGGACTAACTGCAATAGACCCTTCCCATTGCTGTAGTGAGTGTCTAAGCTAACGTGCTGCAGCTGTGCCTCTGTAGCAGTTTAAGTGCGTGCATAGCCCAAATGTAGTGTACAGCCAGTAGCGGCGCCAGCTCTTCCGGCACCCTAGGCGGCGGAAGGTCCCGCCCCCAAATTTCAACGGGCGGCCGGGGCGCAGGTGCCCCCAAAATAGCAGTGCCCTAGGCGACCGCCTAGGTCGCCTAATGGGTTGCGCCGGCCCTGTGTACAGTAACTGTGATTTTTAATTAAACATACCACAGAGTCTTAATTTAAGACCGCAAAAAGCCCAGATATTGCCACCTCTTCTCCCAGGTTTGGGGTCCCAGTCAACAAAGTTACTTAAGCACATGGTTAACAGTTGATTGTTGGACTGCTTGCATGTCTACAACTAAGCATGTACTTACATACTTTGCAGTGTATAAAAGTGCTTTCTTTGAAGTAACCTCTCACTGCACTTACATATTTCTTGTCTTCAGGACTCCCTAGCAGAAGTTGAAGAGAAATATAAAAAGGCTATGGTGTCTAATGCTCAACTAGACAATGAGAAAACAAACTTCATGTACCAAGTCGATACCTTGAAGGATGCATTGTTAGAGTTAGAAGAACAGCTGGCAGAATCCAGGAGGCAATATGAAGAGAAAAGCAAAGTGAGTATGAACACTTCTTGAGAAGCTGAAAGTTGTTTGAAAAAATGTCTTCAGGGAAGAGACAGTACTTAAAAAAAAAAAATGGGAGGGGGGAATGAATCAAGTATATAGAAATCTACCCTTTGAATAGCACTCATTAGCAACTTGGCTGCCTTTTCTGCCTTTATCTGTAGGCACATGAATATGAGATTTAAATTTTATAAGTCAATATCCAGGATATGGTGACTTTTTCACATACAAGCTCATCAGTGTAGCTTTATGTATTTCATTTGCATTTTGACTTAGAGAATATCCAGAAAGCCTTTCTGACTCCAGGAAATGTTATCCATAGCAACTTTTGAAGGCTTTCCTGTTTCCTCTGAGACCCGGTTACATACAAAGCTTAATTCAAAAGGCCATAGGAGAGTCGTCTGAGAAGTACTTCTTAAACAAATTAAGGCATTCATGGGGTTAAATATTGAAAATATACTATTGACTTGAATTATTGTCACCTCACTGAGGTGATGGAATGAGCCTCACTGAGTTAACTTTCCTGCAAATTAGTATTTCCTTATGGCTTATGTGGTAACTTCTCAGGAGCTAAATCTTTGACTCATGAGATATTGGTTAGTGTGTCCTCCATCATGCATAGCTCTTGGGAAACAGTTTGCTTTTAAAATTTCACAATAAGAACTGGCCAAGTTGGAGTACTCTACCTTTTGGAAAAGGTAGGTTCCATTCCTAGTCATTATCTCTGCGGTCAGCAGGGCTTGAGTGCTGTAAATGATGTGCATTTCCCCCAGCCCCAAAACCCACACCACCCGGTTTATTATGGATCAGTGTCTAAATTGAGCATTTGGTTTGAAATAACCCAGTCCCAATCTCAGATTTCCTTCATAAGAGACAAACAAGCTTAAAATGGAGCTATTGATACTTACCCCTGTGTAAAGCACTCTGAGATCTGTGTATGAAAAGCTCTAGGTATTATTATTATGCATGACAAATAAATATTTCCTTGCCTCTCCAGGAATTTGAGCGGGAAAAGCATGCTCATAGCATATTGCAGTTTCAGTTCACGGAAATCAAGGAGACCCTGAAGCAAAGAGAAGAAATGCTCGAGGTAAGTAATTACTCCGTTGTCTTTAATGTGGTTGTTTGATTCATGGGTTCCAAACTAACAGTTAGAATATAGAAGGCTTAGACAGGAATGGAGAATCTCATCTGACGCAGTACTGTAGGTTCAGTCTGTTAGCCCTGAAATGGTTAGGGCTGATGAAAACAAAAATATTTCAGAAGTACTGTTTGGAGTTGGATTTGTATGTTATGCTGTCTTTAATTTCCCAGAATAAGTTGTTATATGCTTTGGGCTCCTTCTTGTGGTGAGGCTGGAAGAAAGAGGACAATGGCATAAAACTCCAGTAAGGATTCAGAGCAAGATAGTTCCAGTAGACAGGTGTTTGTTGTCATACTAAAGGTGAGAGGTTGGCTGTCCCTAGTTGGGTAGGTTTCAGGAGTTGCGTTCATCTCTTTGATGGAAAACAGTTGGGTATGGGAGTGATGCATGTAGGTAGTTTGTTGTACTTTCTTAACACCTGATTTCATTGTTCTTTGCATCACTACAATCTTGAGGTTTTTCTTCTGATTAACCCTTTACCTGCTTTCTGTCTCCTTGTGTGCCCCTGCCCCATAGGAAATCCGACAGCTGCAACAGAAACAGGAGAGCTATAGCAGGGAAATTTCTGATCTTCAGGAGACGATAGAGTGGAAAGACAAAAAAATAGGGGTAGGAATCACACACAACTTCTGAAATTTGCTCAGTTTCACACTGAGCTTCTTTAGCAGACTCTGCACCTGCAAAACCTCATGAATGAAATATTACCCTATACAGTGTGACCCACAATCTGTCAAATATACTCTTTACATAGAATTATGGCTTTAACTTAAAAGATCACGTCCAAGAAAATGCTTATCTTCTGACCAGATTTGAAAATTCACTGGAGTTCACATAACATGGTGAAATGTGTGCACCCCATCATGGATATGTATAACCAAGAAAGGAGTGCCCTTTGGTAAAATACTGGCTATTCATGATGTGGTTTCAATGCTGAATGGAGTTGGTTTTCTGTTCAAATGTATTACCTTTACTCGTTTAAACCGTAACTGCACTGTTGGAAAGGAGAAAGTGGGCTTGTTTATAGCTCACTGGACTCTTGGGATGAAAATCTTCTTTTCCCCCCCCCACCAGTGTAAATGAGATGTTAACTCTCAGTGGCACTTCTAACGAGAAATATGGTCTAGTCAGTGGCAGATGAGATGTGTAAGACTCTTTTCTTGGGTGGACAAAAGAAACCTGGCAAGTCATTTGTCCATGATGTTGTCCAATGACTTATGGCAATTTGAACCCCACAATTTAAAATGGTCAAAGTTTCACTACAGCTGAGAATTTGATAAAAGTTTGTATTGCATGCTACATACTTGAGGTATATGCACTATTTCCATGACAGACTGCAAAAGTTCCATGGACGCCACTGAGATCTGTCAGACCAGCTTTCATACACTTTCTTTAATGTATTTTGATTTAAAAAAACACCCACACACACAAGTACTAGAGGAAATTCAAAGTCAAGAGTATAAAAATCTGTTCTTAGCTGCCTTATTGCATCTAGTTACTGAAAAATCTAATCCCAACACAGCGCAGGAGATCAGGGATTGAATATTTATTATGAACTCCCCAAACTGAATGTTTGGATTAAGTCATATATTTACTGTATTTTCATTTTTTATGAATTTGTAAACTTAGCCTTTAATCTGTTAATTTTCTCCTTTTCATGCATGTCAGTTCCATTAACTTCTGAATATCTGAAACCTGCTTATTCTTATTTCTAACTTGCCTTACATAGTCTCTTCTCCTTTCTTGTTGTCTCCCTGCCTTCTGTCTGTTTGCTCTGTGAACACTCAGGCGTTAGAGAGGCAGAAAGAGTTCTTTGATTCCATAAGGAGTGAGCGGGATGACCTCAGAGATGAGGTGGTTGTGCTGAAGGAACAACTGAAGGTATGCCATAAGAACAGAAGAAACTCTTGTTGCTAAAGCAATTAAGTAATGAGTTGCTGGTTTCTCTTCTGGTGCACTGGACAGAAAAGCTTGTTCCAGCTATCCAGCACTGATGAGCCATATGTACATGTTGCTCTCATTCATTTCAAGAATTTGCTTTTTACCTATCTCATCTGTGATAGTTGGCACTCCTAATATAGTGAATATAGGTAAGGGACTGTTGCCCAAGGAACATTTCAGATATTGGGCAACAGAGCTACTTTAAGAAGGTGATCAGATCTGTTCTGTCAGAACTTTGAACAAGGCACATTCTCATTGGTTTTGTGACGAAGCAACCACCGCTCAAAATATAAAGGGGCAAGAATGTTCAGCCAATGATATTGTTTGAACACCAGACTTTAAAATGTTCCTTCCTTCTCCACAGAAACACGGAATAATCCCAAACTTGGAAGTAGCCACCAATGGAGAGGCTTTAGATGGTCTCGATAATGAAGCACATTCAGATTCTACCAAGATGACTCCAGAGGCGACTCAGATCCTACAGACAGCTGGGGATGGGACACTAGGTAAGTGCTGGCACTCCACTAGAGCAGTGATACTCAGACTATGGCTTGTGAACCGCAAATGGCTCTTTAATGTGTCTCCTGCGGCTCTTTGCTGCACATGATATTAAAATGCTGGATGCTTTTACTGTGGTATTAACCAATTAAATTATCAACTTGCACTGCTTAAATATGAATAGTACTATAGTAATTGAAATAATGAATTCACACGACTGTGGCTCTTTTAGGTAATGTTGATTGCTAATTTGGCTCCTGAACCACTGAGCTCTGAGTATCACTGCACTAGACTTTTCCATCTGTCTAATCATAATTCATTCACTTTTTTTGCTTGGAGATTGAGCATTCATTATTTGGACAATTAACCAGTCACGCAGCTTGTTGAATCACCTTCTATGCCTTTTTCTGCTTATTGATTATGGTCGCTTCACTTCAAGCATATCATGACATTTTTCTGTACCTGCAAAAGGAGATTTTATTGCATAGTCCCTTTATTCTGCACCCTGAGAAAATAAATGGTCATGACACAAATATAAATACAAGATGAGTAGCAGCTTATTTAGCTTTAATATTAAAGCCTGAATTTAGGAATGTCCTCAACAATCCTACTGTTGCTTTGATTATTTTTTCTAACACGGAGAATTAAGCTGAGAGAAAACCAGAATAAGAGCATTTGAATTCATATATGTAAATTTAGCATATAAATTCTGTAACTAATATATTTGAGAACATAAATGTCTGCTGAACAATAGTTCAGTGTGCTGTTGCAAGACATTTTCACACAGTAGTTCTAAATTCTTAATATCTAGTACTGTTAAGTATAAAGCAATATATATTGCTGGAAATTTTGTAACCATTATATGCTCAGCAATGTGTACAGGAAGTATGTACATTATGTATGTGTGTCCTCAGACAAGGAGGAATCTGGTTGGCCAAGATTCTGACTTGTTGCAATTATATTGTATAGTCAGAATCTGAACTCATTAGCTATTGAACTTCCCACTGTCTCACTAGCTCATGGAAGAGGAGGAAATACTGGATTTTTATTTCTAAATTGAAATACTAGCAAATCTCAACAGGCAGCCAACCATTTAACTAGAAGTGAGAGTTTTCTCAGATTTAGCTGTTGGCAGCTTTTTCTCATTCCATTGGGTGAAAACAATTTGAAACAACAAAAACAGGGTTTGAGAATATTTAAAAGTTATATCTAAAACTCTAGTCTGTTTTAACGTATTCTGATTCTATGGAAACAGGTACGTCATAGGAACAAAAGCTAATACCTGACATTGAGTGCTGGTTAACATCTGCTTTTTTGCTCCTAAAGTGCTGCAAATTGGAAGAAAAGTTATATTTTTAAACAATACTTGAGAAAAGAAATATTGTCCCTTTTGGATGGATGTAGTGGCTGGAAGAAGCACTAAATAACTGAGCTTCAACCTTGTGGGTTATGTCTGATATCCGTGCATTCAAAACATTTGCCTGCCAATCAGATCCCATCTTCCATAACACTCATTATACACACTTATTTATAAAATAGTGCCTGTTTTTTTAAGTCAATAGCTATAAAATATTGCTGAGTATTAGGTAAGTTACTTGGTTGTAATGCCATCAAACAAACAGCTTGGCAATAATAATACAGTAGAGAGCAATGTGAGGGTTAAAAATATGGTGAATACTTGTGGATCAGATAGCTTGTACTTGTTAGCAGCAAAAAAAACCCTCTACCTCATAATCTTAAATCTGCGAGTTTTGTTACATTACTATTAATAAACTGCACTGCTTGAAAAATGTTCATCTCATTTATGAAAGCTGTACTTCATACAGCTTCAACTAGAGAAATCTTTAACTTATCTGATGCCCGAATCAGATACAACTCTTGCTTTTGGGAAAGCGGGGGGTTCACTGATCAGAGAATTTACTAATTCAATTGCTGCTTTGCCTCACGTAATTGGCAAAAGCTGATCTTTTATTAACCGATTCTTTTAATTCATTTTCTCTTTGGGGTTTTAAGTGGGGAGGCAAGTGTTACATGTTTAACAAATTTAAGTAGTCACCCCTTGGTGTAGTCCCTTCAACTTTCTCAATGGTCTTTTAGGCAGAGCGAATGAAGTGGAGATGAAAGATGAGATTTTGGAGGATGTGGGGAAAAGAGAAATCTTGCAGAATACTGAGCATGAGGAACACAAAGAGGAGTCTGAGGAGCGGGAAATTGTAAAGGAGTGTACGGAGATAAAGACATTGCATGCTGATGAAAATACAGAGGCAGAGAAAACCATGGAAGACAATGATGTCACATCAACAGTGATGTTAAGTAGTGGACGTGAGGAACAAATTCAAAGCCACACAGAACATGTTTCAGGAAATGTTTCTTCCACTGAAAATAGTGATGTAATTGAGTTGAGAAAGGAAACAGAATCAGGAGATGATAGCATAGAAGCCCAACAGTCTGGTAGTAAGGAATCTGAACATAGTAGTGATTTAAATCACTTGACTAATGAGAATTGGGAAACAGGTACACTGCAAAGTCAGGGTATTGAGACTCCTCAGGGAATACCTACTGACATAGACACAGAGCATGAATCTGAAAGAGTTGCACAAGAGCAGAAAGTAAAACAAGAGGATTTTACAATTTGCCAGAGAGAAGGCAGTATTGAAATATTTCAGGAAGCTCTTGATTTTGTGGTTAGCAGCCATGCGTCAGCTTCTGATCAGTCAGGATCACCAGAAGGTGCAAGAGCAGGTACAGGTATTGAAGAATCACATTTGGAGGTTGACACTGAAAGTCTCTGTCAAGCAGAAGGAAGCACTGAAAATGAGGTTATGAGTAGCTTGGAGAAACAGCTTGATGAAGATGAAGGGTGCATAGACAGAACAATTAGTAAAGTAGGGAGTGGTAAAAATGAGAGTGATACAGCCGAAGAAGAAAATAAGACTGGAAATACAGTTCCGAGTCAGGGAAGGAAAGAAGTAGATTCTGTGGAAGAGGAGGGAGAAGCAGCATGTGAAAGTGAGGTCACACCAGATACAATTGTAAAAGAACAAAAGCCAAATGAAACACATACTCTATCCACTTTTTCAAAGAGCGATCTGATATTAGCGGAAGAGGAAGGAAATATGCAAGATGAGGCAGAGAATGAGAAGGATATTGCTGGGAGGGGACAAACAAAAGACATAGGAAAGATGGAAGAATTGCCAGGCATGTTGGACGTACAACCAGATTCTGAAAACAAAAGGGTGGAAGAAGAGGAACCTGTGGCATCCCTAGATGAATTTGCAGAGGTAAAAGAGGGTGTATCGCATCAGACAGGGCAGGACCAAGATGTCATGAAAGAGAGTCAATCCCAAGAAACTATTTTAGTTCCTAGTCCCAGCGATCCTGAAATTGAGAAGTCAAACACAGAAATGTGGGATGAATCGAGGAAAGGAAAGGAAAGTAGAAGTGAGTTGATGGAAGATGAGAGAACACAGGTAGAAACCCAAACAATTAAGTGCAGTGAAGAAATAAAGAATAATCCAATACAAGAAAAAGATAAGACTGTAGAAAATGAAATGCAGAAAGTAGTTAAACAAGAGGAAGATGAATCTAGACAGGAATTGACTCAAGATGTCAGTGTAATTATTGAAGAGAAAGTTGATGATAAAGAGGCATCAGTGGAAAGTAGCGAGAAGCTGGATCTTCCAGACCAGCAGCATGATAGATTCATTTCTGATGATATTTCATTGCAGAAAATCACAAAACTATCACAGCAACTTAGTGAGTCCCTTGAAGGCAACACAAAGGAAATGGAAATTCAGAACACTGTGTTAGATGATGTATGTCAACTTAGCAGAAAAGAAAGGGATACAAAACAGATGGGAAATGGGAATGAGGAAGATGAAAATAAAGGAATGGAAGAGCAACATGAATTACAAGAAGTTAAGAAACAGGAAGTTGTTCCAGATATTGAGGAAGATGCTGATTACTTCAAGACACAGAAAGCAGAGCTGGATGAGAAGCCTAATGAACAAGTTGAGGTGGAGGGTCAAGAGGAGGAAATAGTGGAAGATGATGGTAAAAAAATTGATTTTGATGACGAATTAGGGCAGATATTAAAAACTCCTGGAAAGCATGATGCTGAGAAAGTTAATACACAAACGTTGGAGGAAGTTAGGGAAAAGGAAATAGTCACAGAAACTGCCAAAACAGAAAAAGGTGAAAAGGAGGAAACTCAGCAAAGCAGAACACAGAGTGTAGAGAATGAGGGCATGGTTACTGAAGGCAATGCTAGTATCCAGCAGGAAGAAGAAAAGGAAGTGGAAGAAGCTGGTCATTTGCAAACTGATGCATCTCGGTCTGCAGCTCCAGAAAAAGCATGTGATCTGGTGGACGACGAAACTGAAAATGAAAAAGTGTTAGACAGCAATGATATTGAAAAAATAGCTGATGAATATTCATCAGAACAGGAGTTAGGAAACACTAGAGATGAAAGCAAAGAGGATATGCAAGCTAGTAGAAGGGGCAAGGGTAGATCTAAAGAAGATTGTATGATATCATGAGTTCAAAATCTAGGACCCAAATAAGTTACATACCATTCTATTGGTTTCAGTACAAAAATGCATTTTGCACAATAAATCAGACTTTAGAAATACTCTTTACGTTTCTCTGTATGCAAGTCTCATAGTACAATGTCAATCTATATATATGGACATCCATCCAAGTTATTTACTGCGATACATGTCCACCAGAGATTAAACATGTAGATTTGTTTTTAATCTCTCAGGTTTCATATTTTATCACCAAAAGAACAAGCAGCACAAATGTACTGTTCAGGTTCACGTCTAGTTAAAATGCTTTTAAGGCAGATATCTCCTACCAAGAGACCTTAAATACTGCTCTTATTTTCTAGACTAGTTTTAAGCAAATTAGATATTTTGAATGTACTTAAATACCTTCCATAGGTTTCTGTTAGGTACATTACCACTTCATGGTAACTTTCATAAAGCAACTCTCAAGTATTACAGCACTGTAATAATATCCAAACTTCTTTGTGAATACCTAAGGATTCAGGAACCAAATATCACTGCTAAAATTAAATATATATATATATATAAACCCACTTTGTGTATGATTTTAGTATGAACACATTCCAAAGCATGGTATATAAGATAAACACACGAAATGCCAAAATATTAGTTAGGTCACTGTGAATCTGCTTAGTCTGCACACTTTGAAAGAACAGTATAGAGTTTAAGAAAGTAAAACTTGTTAGTCTTCTGAAAGGAATAAGTGTATACATGTTTACTTAATCTAGGCACTTTGCACCAGAATAAGCCTTCTACATCATGTCTCACATGTGCTTTTTTATTTTTTTAGGATTGTTTTGGTACACACACTAATGTGTGTAGATTTTCTGTCAAGTACATTTTATTGCAAAGTTAATAGTATGATAAAATATCTATTTTTCTTAGAGGAAAGTTTGTTTAAATTGCATTTCCTTATTGCATTGTCTTTTTTGCAAAAATATGGTTATGAAAGAATGTTTTCTTATCTCAATATATACTTTTTCCTTCCTCCTTGCCAGGATGAAGTCAATTTTGAATGTCTTAATCTTTTTGAATGTCTTAATCAGATAATTGGTATTGCTCTTTATGTACTAGTGCCCATATAGCCAAACCTGCCTTTTTTGAAAATATCTCTCAGCAGCTAGATTGCTTGTGATAGCCTGAATATAAACAGTAGAGATGTATGTCTTTTATTTGCAAGTTTTAAACCAGCTGGGAAGAAATGTGTTTTTTTGCAAGAGGAAACATTCTTTTAAACTTGTTTTAAGCAATGAAATCAATGCAAACTCAAGGTTTTGGGTGGTCTATAGCAAGATATTGCTTGTATTGCTGTTACAAAAGTAGTAGAGTGCAAATAGATTGAAAAGATTCAAGATGTATATCACAAATGTACTGAGCTGTATATAATTGAAATAAACTTATTTTATACTTTAAAATACCTGTCCAGAGCACTACTTGCAAACCTGCATAAAATTCAATCGAAACTGATAGGAGATTTGTAAAAAGGCATTGCATAGTGGCCTCTCCAACGCTTTATGTATTGTAATTTCCCTACATGTCTAACTTCTTTCTCATTGACCATTTTTCCTCCATGCTCATTATAGGTAGTAGAATTAATGTGATTTAATTCTGCTAAGAAACCTTGACCTCCACATCCCAGGAATTTAATATGACATTGCATGAGTCAGTAATTTTAAACCTTCAGTGCCTTTTACATGGCTTCCTTTCTGACAGTGTGATGGCAGCTTTGGTGCAGTTTCTGTGAAAATGCGCAATCCTTAAGATTGAGGACAATTAATGTTAATATTGGAATATAATCATCATAAGATTAATCTGATGAACGGCTACAGGTCTTCACAGCACCTCTTATTGTATAGCACAGTTAACTAGTATGAAGATTTTTTTCATTGCTTGAATCTCAAATGGAATGTAAATAAATGTGCTCATTAGACTTTGTCAATAATTAGGAAGTCATTTATAATTAGATATGTGTTAGAAGGATGCCTAATCCACTGAAGCATATACCAGCACTTGGTATGTCTGGAGACAACTTGTTCATAAGGAGAAATGTCATTTAAATATTTCTGACATAATTATTTGGAAGTTAATACTAGTTTTTCAGCATGTGCACATCTGTAAGAACTTTTTAGAACATTAGTACAGGGCCAGGGAAACAGGTACAATGATCACTCATTTAATAACTTGGTCATATTGTTGTCTTATGTTTTTCCAAACTTGGGCTCTGTCTACACTGGGTATTTGCCATGATTTCAATATTCAGTGGTCAGCCATCAATGTAGCAGAGTTTTACTGGTGCAGCTACCTCCGTGACTGGCCACCAATTGCTGAAATCAGGGCAAATACCCAGTGTAGACAAGGCCTCTGAGTTCTTAGGTCATTTTCCGATGTGAATCTCCACTCATTTTTGTATGTATGCTTTGGGTTATGTGCACTGCATGAGTGGTTCCATGCAGGCAAATCATCTTGAAAAGAACCACAGATAATAGGGAAAAATGGTTACTTACCAGTCCTCCAAGATTACACAGATGGCACCCAGCAAAATGTGTACTGGTATATAGGAAACATGACTTCCCATGTAATAATGCCAAAGATTAGAAAGTATGCAACTGAAAATCAGATTCTTTGGTGTGATACTTCCATATTACATAACAGTTCACGCTTATAGCTACAACTGCTTTTAGCTGTGGAGGTCCCCTGGTCAATCCCATACGATGGCAGCTGTCACAGACGGACAAAGTAATCGGATGGTTTAATTATAGTGGACTTGAATCATCCTTCAGTCAACAAAAGCACAAATTCGTGGAGGAAACTCATTGACTCTTGAATGAAATTCATGTCATGGCTGCAGATTCTTTTGCATGTGGGGCTATTAAGTGATCAGAGCTAGCCTTTGGGGCCGTCCAAAGCCAGTGGCCAACGGCCCCAGTTTATCTGAGTATCTAGCAATGGCAGTGCTATTCTTAGCTTTCATATATTAAAAAAAAAAAAAAAAAAAAGTTCCTAGTACTCTTCTTTCTAAAACTAGCCTTGAAAACTTGTCTCTGAAATTTTCCTAAAGATTCATGGTTTACTTGCAGTCTGCCACCACCACCTTTTAGCTGCCACGCTGGCCTTTCGGGTCCACATAACCCATGGTTTGGGGATGGTCCCAATCCCAAATCGGTCTGGGGGAGCAGTACTGCCCATGCTGCTACTGACTCCTGCAAGTTCTCCCACTTGGCTTCTTGCAATTGACCAGCTACACTGCTGGGCAGCCACAGCGACTTCTGGCCACAACTAAGATCGTTGAATAGCATGAGACAAAGCATAAGTTAAATGTGGGATGGAGAGCAAAGGTCTCCTGTATCCATATCTCAGCTCTGGCGCTCTCTATATAGCCTTTGTCAAGTCACAAACTCTGTTTTAGTTTTCACCATCAGCAAAGTGGGGATACGCTTTACCTGTAAAGTAGGAAACTAGCTACCCCCCCTAAAAGGCACCGTAGAATTCAGTAGAATGGAGTTATAATCCTAGTGCCCCTCAGGCATTTGGCTTGTTAGAAAACCGCAACATTTCAAAATAAAAATATAGTGGGTTTGTGGATTTTTCTTCACAGACCCCAGTAAAAGCTCCTCTTCTATGTGTGTGAGGAGGGGTGGAAAGGGGAGAACCTACAGAACTCCTTTTTTACTTACACACACACACACACACGCTAATTTTGTTCGTACCTAGAAGAACCATTTCACTTGCCCTCCCCCAAATCCTCACACCTGCACAAGATTCATGTGATTGAAGTAGACAGGAGTCCATTATGTTGTGGGGCGTGATGAGAAAAACTGCTTTGCAAATGCCCCCAAAAATGCAAAGGGCAGCTCTAAAAATAACTATGACAATTGCTTCCATTCTGGACACTGCAGATATATTTCAAACACAAAAGGTATATGTTACTATACTGTAAATACTGTGGTAGTTGTGTAATAATTATATGAATATATTTGTGCATGGTTAATTTAGCTTCCAGAATTAAATGGACCATTTGGCAGGTGGGGCTAACTTTAAAATGGGACATTCTGTCCTAAATTAAATCTTATTCTTTAGCAGTTTGCTTTATGGGTCTTCTTCTGATGTTTGGCTTCCAACCCTGTCTCCAGCCTTGAAATACTTTTCCTCGCTCTTCTATTCT
Organism: Platysternon megacephalum; assembly: GCA_003942145.1. NCBI lineage: Eukaryota > Metazoa > Chordata > Testudines > Platysternidae > Platysternon > Platysternon megacephalum. Next base: position 17,867,325 of record QXTE01000015.1, on the reverse strand, counting down.
TTGGCTTTGTTTCCATTTTTCTTCTATTTTCCTTCTTTAAGCAGAGTATTCTGCTCTCCACCTCCCTTTGCTTTTCGGCCACTGTATATGCACATGCATGTGTGTTTCAAACCAAGTTATTTATTTTGCAGGACTTACCACAACGTGTCATATGTGGGTAGTTGTCCGTCCCTCCCTTCCTCTCCACCCCACTTTCAGTTTCATATCAGGAAAGTTTTGCTTTCCCAAGAAAGTATACAAAACGTGGTTTCACATCGATGCCTGGCTACCACAATGATGGGTGTTCTTGAAATTCCCTGTGTCCTGTCCATTTCTTGGGCAGTTCTGAGTGCTGAATGCTTTCATACAGTAGATGTACAGTGTTGCTGAACTGTCATGTTACTTATGATATGTGTGTTTGTTGTATCAGACACCACAGATAAAAAGGTGCAATTTCATAATCCTAGAATGACCTCTCTTTGTGATTATATGCACACCACAGTGATGAATTACTGCATTATCCCGAGTGCCATATATAGAGGCTTCCATTTAAAAAGTCAACATTTTCTCATTTACCATACACTGGTATCTGCGATGCCACAGTTATTTCCTGTGTTAAGTATAGTATGTCAACAAAGAAAAAGGGTAATAATGTAGTGAGGACCTTTTGCATCTATAAGATCTAAAAAGCCCTACTGCCTTCATATTTTAAAAAATTCAAAACATACAGTGTAGGTCTCGTTACACAAATTATATCCTTAGGAGTATAGTCAGTAAAATCTATAACTGATTGTGAGTTGTCAATTGCAAACTCTAAGAAATGCAAGAACTCTTTTTCCTGAATGAACTTCTAATGTTGGCAGTTAACTTAGTAGGCCAGATCCTGATGTGGTAGTTGAGTATTCAGCACCTATAGGTTGGGCTCTATGTAGCTGACTGCCTAACTGTAAGGAGTACTGTGATGGTGTAGCTGCATTGGTCGCAGGATGCTAGAGAGACAAGGTGGGAGAAGTAATATATTTTACTGGCCCAACTTCGGTCCACTCTGTCTGTAGGGAGGACAAAGTAATATATGTGCTCTACAGAATAAGTATAAAACAAAACACTGAGCAGCTTGTAGAAAGAAAAATTCTGTTGGTCAAATTCAGCTGCTCTAAAGGAATATATTTTTCAATGTATTTTGTTCAGTATAAAGGTAAAATAAACTTGGTAGCTCCATAGTTCATAAAATCACTTGTTGCATAAAACATATGGCACCTGCTGAAATGTTTCCCTTTGCTTCAAAGGGAAGAGACTAGTGTTTGTTTACTCACTTCAGTTTTCTTTTCTCAAAATTATCTTTTTAATTCTGCAAAATAGTGTGTGCTCTTGTATTTGTATACTGATCCCTATTGCTTCAAAATTCAGGTCTAACACAGAACCACTTCACCAGACTTTATTTCTTTAAAAAAAATCAAAAAAAATCACACCAGCAAATGTTTTACTAGAGATAACGAAATAAAATGTTGTAGCCAAGCTACTTAGTTACAAAGATTTTAGTAAAGATTTTAAAATGTTAACGTGATTAGCAATGATTGCAGGTGTATATAATCTCTTGCTAATATTAAATTTTAAAGATTTGTGAGATTTTTGTGTTGCAGTTGTGTTTGACCCTAGAGTTCTTGCATGCTAACCTAAAGTAGAAGATTAGCCTGTTTGCATGCAGCTGGGTGCTGCTACTGAAGTGACAAGCATGCTCAGTGAGAATGACATAACTTCCTTTGGCTGAAACCCCTTCCCAGTCCTGTCTGTGACCTCATTTCCTGTGGTACGTGCATAACTACCTTCATCATTAGTTTCACTAACCTTCACAATTCTTTCTTTGGTTAAATACAGTATATACCCTGAAAGGTGTAAATCAGCACTGACCTCTCTCTTTTCTCTTTCAGACAGACTGAAAAAACTCATTGGTGAACGAGAATCCTTGCTAGAACAGGTAATTAACATATTTCAATGTTGCTGGATGCCTGGTAAAGTGACATGGTGAGGAGGAGATTTACAAGAGAACAAAATACTCCTATAACATACAGAGCATAGGCGATAATGCCCAACAGAGCACAGCAGCTGCTGCTGCTATTGCTTCCCTTCCTGTGTTCGGTGTTTTTATTCCACAGGAGCTGGGTTCAGCTTTGCACACTGGAGGTACATTTATGGGGATGGGTATAAGGCAGCTTTCTGCCAAAAGCTGTCTCAGACGGGAAAGGAGAGAGACTAAAACAATCGTCATAAAAAACTTCTTCAGGATTTCGAACGGGGGATTTTTCCCTCCCCAAATGGGCTAGTTGCATTTGTTACAGGGCTAACTGCATTGTAGACCCCTCCTGGTCTCTGCGAGGGGGCCCCGTTCAGGTCTCTGGCCTCACACAGCCCCCTTCCTTGGAGTGGAATCATGCTTTTCTCCTACTCAGACTCGGCCTTGCACGGCCGTCCCCAAAGTGAACCCTGATTATCTCAACAGGCAGTTCTGTTCTCTCGGGAAGCAATGATGGTGATAAACAGTGACCAGACAGCCTTCTTAAAGCAAAGTGCTTAGAACAAAAACATTGCAGAGAAAACAGCCCTTCAAACAATAAACAGTCTGCATGCTGGCCTGTCTTTGCATAAGGCTTATCTTTAAGACTATCATTTTGTCATAGATATTTGTAGTAAAAGTCATGGACAGGTAATGGGCAAAAACCAAAAAGATCACAGAAGCGGTGACCTGTCCTGGCTGGGAGCTGCAGGGATTCCAGTGGCTCGGAGGGGGTCCCCCCACTACCTTGCAGGGCTCGGAGCTGGGGGGGGGTGTAGCAGGGGAGCTACGGGGGAAGGGGACCTGCTAGTGGCTGAGGCTGGGGAACTGGGGGGGCCTCCCCCAGCCGCTGAGCAACTCCGGCATCTGGAAGCTGCAGGGGGCCCCCACCCATGGCCACTGAGCAGCTCCGTGGTCCATCTGCCGCTGGCGACTGGGAGCTGTGGTGGGGCCCTGGCTGCTTGCGGCGGCTGAGCCGCTGCGGGGGAGGGGGACTCCTGACAGCGGTGGCAGCTGGGCAGCTCCGGGGTTGCTGCTGGTCAATTTCAGGGAGTCCTGCCACCCTGAGCAGCTGCAGGAGGGTCCCCCACCGCCAATGTCACGGAGGTCGTTAGAAGTCACAGATTCCATGACTGCCGGGACCTCCATGACATAATCTTAGCCTGCTGTGAATGTGGGGGAAGCCCTACTTCATATTGGACAGCCGCTGGCCATCTTTTTTGTTTCACAACGTACAGTTTAGGAGGAGAAATGCAATAGGAATATAATAGCTGGGTAAATGAGAGCCAAATTATTGATGGTGAAACGATACATCATAAAATTCCAAGATAGAGCATATGTGCAGACCTTTAAAAGCTGGCTTGTTTCCTGATCGATGGTCAATTCTTTGGCAGCATGAAGATTCCTATCAGTTATCCTCTTGAGACCTTTGGGATTATGATTGTTCATCTGCATTAACTCATGTTGTAAAAAATCTGACTCTCTTTAAATTAATTTGCATGCAGAGTATAAACTGCATTACCAATAACACTGTCCCCTCAATGTTACGTACTAGTTCTACTCCAGAATCCATACCCTGTTTCCCAAATAACTTCCCATGTTAAACAGTGCTGCAAAGGAACACGTCGGAGACAATTTTATGACAACATATATTGTGAGACAGAGGATTTAAGTATGACCATTCCTTCTGGCCAACTGCACTCTCATGGGGGGCAGTCTGTAGATTGATTTGGACCGCTCTCTGTAAAGACACTGAAATTAATGAATTATTTTGGGACTTTCAGATTAAAACACTAAAAGGACAACTGGAAGAGAAGCAGAAGAATGACAAGATGGAGAATCTGCAGTCTGAAGATGAAGTTCTTGAGAATGGGACAGATATGCACATGATTGATCTCCAAAGTAAACTTAATTTCCGTTTAAAGAGTAAACTGCTATGTGCAGTATATAGATAAAACAGTGCAAATATTGGTTTACACTTGACTCTTGAATTCTGAGAGTCTCTCACTTACAGGCTATCTTGCCTATCCGCTGCTTCAATTCATTCTTGTTATGCTGGGAGAATTTTCAGTGCAATGGGCAGTTAGATAAGATTGTACAGTAGGTGCAGGAGGGGGGTGTCTTTAGCGTTTCAGTTTCCACTTTAAAGACTATGCTGCACAGAAGCCGCCTTTGTATGATCAAGTAGGGCTGGGCGGGGGCTCTCTTCACACTACCAATTCTGCTCTTAGAATTGTCACGCGATGTGATCTGAATGGCTCCCCGCTCACAGGGACTGGCGCGTGTATGCATACCAACTTGCACGTATAGGGGAACTTGACAGAATATTTCATGCCAAAGCACAGAGCATGAACCACCTGCCGCCAGCCAGCCCCACATAGTAACAATGCAACATTTTAAAGCTCCAGCATTTTATGTACTGGAGCCCTGTCCAGATTGTTCCTACATTTCTGATAACAGATTTGTAATTTTTTTAGGAGATGCCAACAGACAGATCAGTGACCTCAAATTTAAACTTGCAAAGTCTGAACAAGAGATAACAACTTTGGAGCAGAATGTAAGTTTGCACATGGAGAGAGAGTGATCAGCTAAGAAATATCGTTCCATGATGAAGTAAGGCTGTATCTACACTGCCAGACTACCGGGGGGGCAGGGGCGGGGGCGTGAATAACAGTGCACACCAAAGTGCTGTAATTCCCCTGTCTGGACACTGCGGGCGCAAACTAAAAGGTTCTAATTCGCACTAAGCTATACTCCTGGGGGAATTCTGCACCAAAAAATAAATACAAAATTCTGCACATGATATTTTAAAATTCGGTATATTTTTTTTGTCAAAATAACACACTATAATCACACCAGTTTCAGTTATTTTGGTCATCTATTTCAGAATGCCTACCTGTCAGCAAGCATGTCTGCAATACAGACAACAACAAAAGCTTCCCCCAGGAGTAGAGAGTTAAAGAAATCCCTTCCACAACCCAGTTGGGCGCCTCAGTCTGGGTGTGTCCCACGTGCCAGCTGGGCACATCTTGGGAGAAAGCTCTGCTCCTGCGGTCTTTTAGTTGATTCTCGTTTTTTCACCCTGGCCCTGTAGGGTTACCATATAGAGGTTTCCAAATAGAGGATACTGCTGGGGGGGGAGTGGGAGTTGGAGAGTGCTGGAGGTGGTATTTGGGGATGCTGGAGAGGTCTGTACTGGGAGAGGATATTTGGGGGGTGTTAGAGAGGGCTGAGTGGGGCCTCCTGGCCCAGACACCCCCCCCCCACAGAACCTAGCCGCAGGGCCAGACACCCGCACCCCCAGGGATCCAGAGGGAAAAACAGCCTGATGCTGAGTCCCGGGCGCATATGGAGTTTCCTGCACACCACCTCCTTCCTTCGGGGCATGCTGGGAACTTCAGCTGCTGGGAACCCTCCAGCTCCCCCTTCCCTTGGCAGTGTTCTCTGTTTGCGAGCTTGGGAGCCAGGCTCTGTGGGGTCCAGCAGCCTCTATAGGCGGCCAGCAGCTCTGCTGTGCAAATTCTAAGGGAAAAAATAAAATTGTGTGCAAATTGTGCATTGTGCAGTGGTGCAGGAGTAAAGGTAGTCCTGTTTGAAAAGTACTACATTAATACGAACTATGAACCTTTCAGTTAGTACTCGCAGCATCCACATGGGGGAGTTGCAGTGCAACAATTTGGTGTGCACTACTATTCACACCCTGTGGTCCAACCTCTGAGGCAGTGTAGGCAAGCCTTTAGTCTTGTTTGCTGTACCAAGCTTTGAAGAAAGGATTGTTAGGGATTCAGAGCTATCTCATTGTGTTCACACAGACTGGAAATACTTTCATGTACGTATAGGAAATATTATTCTATAAATGTAGAGTTCAAAACAACAATCAACTTCAAGGATCTGTATTAACACCATTTTGAAAATCCAAGAACACTTTAGAATGTGGTTATATCCAGATACCTGCAGTTCTTGACGGGCTGGAGGCAAATGGAGTGGAGTATGAGTCATGCATAACACAGTTGGGTGTCACTGCTCATTATGCCTTTTGTCCTGCATAAGTCAGCAACACAGTTATTCTTCAGAGAGGAAAGAATGGCCCTACTTAGTCACTGGTTGTAGAGAAGTTTGCCCTGTTTAACTTTCAGTGTAGGTAAGTTACGTTTTTTTAATACATTGAAACATTTCCCCATATCGTTGGTAGAGTATTCGAGAAGAATACCAGTAACTGACACCTCTGTGGCATAGTTTTTCGCAGAACATGCCCTTCATTCTAATAACACAGTGTAGACTCCCAACTTCACTGGGTTGCCAAAGGAAAGACAGGATTCGAAGTTATTTTACCTGTACACAGTTCTTAATGGTATACTTGCTTTTTAACCTTAGGTAATACGGTTGGAGGGTCAAGTAACTCGATACAAATGTGCTGCTGAAAATGCTGAAAAAATAGAAGATGAACTGAAAGCTGAGAAACGCAAACTCCAAAGAGAGGTAATTTACCGTTACATTATAGACGAGCAAATTCAGTTTCCACAGAGGATTAGCAGACACATCTCTGAAAGCTTTTTTATGATAGTTGCCACCATTCTTGGGTTACTGCAAGGTAAATGGCTACTTTTGCATTGTTCCTGTTAGTCGGGCTGAAGGATTTGGCCAGAATCTTAGCACTCTTAGATCTGGTTAATGCAAACGCAACTGTGACAACTCAGGATAGCACACTTCCCTTGAACTGATTACTGTAACTGATTCTCAGGAAACGTCATCCTTCAGGCCTAGCACCTCTCTCTGACTTGTATCAGACTTGGCGCTACTAGACTGGAGCTCTCATGTCCCAGGGTCGTATCCTTCAGTACAGTTCTACTTCAATGACAAAGTGTCATTTACAAGTGTCAAATTCAAATGTTCATTTGAGTCAGCATACATAAGACTTGAATAATTGGTGTTTGTACTATAAAAACAGTTACAAGTGTTGGCATACATGTCCTTTAACTAACGTCATTAAGAATCAGTTCTCAATTACAGCTTCTGTTTTTGTACTTTCAAATCTTTGACCCTATTGGGATGTGTAAATGAGAAATTAGTGGGAAGCTGGGAATACTGGCATTGGGGTATCAGAGGTCGTGTTTCATTATTTAACCACAATGACACAGAATCAACAATAAAGGACCTAGAAGATAAGCCACACAAGTAACTTTACATGTTTGGCAGAAGTCTAAATTTTATATCAAAATTTTCAAACTTTGGTGCTTAAAGTCAAGCACTTACACTGATTGACATTGCAGCTACTGAACTAGTCTTCCTTGCTTGTTGTTTTGATCATGTCCCTCAATGGGCTCCCCACACATGATCACCTCAAATTTAAACATCTTGTCATCACCTTCAAAGTTCTGTATAATTCTGCCCCTTCCTACTTATCTTTTGTCATGCTTCATATTGTCCACCCCTCCAGTCCACCAGTACTCTAGCCCTTGTCTGCTCATTTGTCAGTTTCTTACACAATAACCTCTGTGCCGCCTTCATTGTGGCCCTTTCTGCATGGTGCAACCTCACTGATCTCATCCACAGTGCCCCTACTCTATTGACATAAGGCCGCCGTAAAAGACCCATTTCCGCCATGCTGCCTATAATGAATCAATGACTTGCGTATTGGTGTTCCTGTTCCTTTTCCCCAAAGCACTCTCTACTTGTCTGTTCTCATAGTGAGACCACTGGAGCAGAAACTATCCTTCATGCGTGTTTGGGAAGTTGGTGCTACCATAAATATATAGTAAGCAAATGTAATAATCTTCAGGCACCTAAGTAAATGGCCTGACTTTCAGAGGTGCCGAACACATACTATTCCTCTTGGAGTTCGCATTGACTTGAGAGAGAATGAGGTTTGCTCAGCACCTTTGAAATTCAAGCTACTTAGTTGGTGTGACATCCCCAGGGTAGAATGTGAGAGTTGAACAGCAGTGTCCCCTTAATTCTAGCCTGGAGTGCCTTTGACGCTGCTGTGCTGTCAGAACATCCACTCTTGGCCTGCTCACACAGCCTTCAGTGTTCAAATTCACTCCCAGCTAAATACATGAGCACTCTGACAGTCACTCATTAATACAGGGCGACACCCACAAATTCTTAGTCCCAGACTTTCCACCAAAAATGTGCATCTTGTACTGTCCAGCACACTACTGAACAATGCAAGCTCATAGAAAGTCCATAATTTCATCAAAGGAAAAGGATATGGGCTTATCCCAAAAAGAGTTTCCCACGCACTTTAATCCAAACACACTGGTTAAGATAAAACAATAAGCTAAATTTATTAACTACAGAAAGATAGAATTTTAAGTGATTACAAGTGATAATGCATAAAAGTTGGGATTGAGTTACAAAAGAAAATAAAAGAATAATAAGCAAGCTAAAAACTCATGTAAAAAGCTAACTGAACTTAAAAGAAAAGGTTTTGTCTCACCATACACTGTTGTCAATTTCACATGCTGGGTCTCCTTGCAGCCTGGGACCACTCCCTCCTTAGTTCAGTTCTTTGAGATTCATTAATGTCCTGATCAGAGAGATGGGAGAAGAGGTGAAGTCAAGCATTTTCCTCCCCCTTTATAACTTAATTTCTTGTGCTAGAAATATCCTTGCTAAGTCATGGTGACAGTCTGTTGTGGATGTGAGGTTTGAAATGTTCCTGTGATGCAATGTAAATTGCTTAGTCACACCTCCCCCCTCCCCATGGGAGAATGGCCACATAAGTATCTGATGGTTTTTTAACACCTGGCTGGGGCCAGTGTCTCTTTGTCTCTGAAAAACTGGTTTGTGGGTGTTACCCAGAATTACAACATATTTCAGTAACAATCATACAGTAGAATCTCATAACTTGACATATAGTGTTGCTACACATATTTCAACGGGATAATAATGTTCAGCAGATTATGACTTTTCAAATGATATCTCACAAGTCATACTTTGTACAGAAGTTATCATAGTCTTGTAAAAGAGGTGACCATAATAGTATAGACCATCACACTTGGATGGTCCGAATTTGAGGCATGTTAGTTTGGAAAAATGTCTTCTGAATAAAATGCACTGTGTGGCTTTCAAAGTAATGGTGCAGGCAGTTGCTTAATTTATCAGAACTTGTTGAAAATCCATCAGGACCTTCTGCTTGTTCTTGTAATGAGGTTGCAGCAATATGGAAATCAGAATAGAATTTGTGTTGGTAAAATACCCAAGCCACATTCTTTGGGAAAGGAAAAACATTTCAAAAGCTAGTGATGGCTTTTCCTTTGCTTCTTCCTTTCAGCTTCGCTCAGCATTGGATAAAACTGAAGAGCTTGAAGTTAGCAATGGCCATCTAGTGAAACGGCTGGAGAAGATGAAGGCCAATCGAAGTGCTTTACTATCTCAGCAATAATAGCCAGCTTTCACTGAAAACTACTACTTGATGGAATGAGAACAACATTGGAGATGCTTGTCTTTTGCTGTTTGGGATGCTTTATCATCATGCCTTCTGAGAACAAAAAAAAACAACCCCAAACACATGCACTCATTTGCTATATGCCACCAAATTGTGGTTCTCTCTACGCAGATTCAATCCTGCTGCACTATATACATAGGAGTAGCTGATCCAAATGGCTGTGCCTGTAGATGCCTTTCCACACTCTGTTTGGTACATTTGCAGTACAGTACCTGTATACCATTTAACAAGCACACCGGGCATCGTGTTAGTTCTTCATCCCGAAAAGCACAGCAGCCATTTTTTGCCATTTAAAATGGTGTTAAAAATAAAGATTAAACTGGGACTTGAATTTTGTCTTGCTGAAATTTAAGGGGGGGGAAGCTGTAATTTTTGGACTTCTCATGGCAGTATCTTCAATTTAGTGACTACAGTAGTATATTCATAGTAGGCTGTTCATTAAAACACTGTGGAACCACAAGCCATTACAAAGCAAAACTCCTTCAGTGGAAACCATGGAAGATGATGGTCTTGGAAGCAAAAGTGACCTTAAATGACTTTGCCAATAAAACAAAGGTGTTTGGAAGGAATTTTGCACCAGTTCAATCATAAGACTATTTTATTTCAGGGTGAATAGGCAATAGCTTCACTGAATTACAGCTTTTTATGTGTATTATTTAATCCCTATATTTGGAATTGAAGTAAACTACTTCTTTTAAAGGATGTAATAATGTTGCATAAATAAACCAGAGTAAGGCCATGTTTTAAAAAAGGTGGACTGCACTTACGTCATTTCACTACAGTTGTCAAAGCAAATATTGGTTTAAACAAAATGTGTGAAGGGTTCTTCTACATCAGAAATCACCTACCAGTACTTGAGCGGTTAGGAATCTCTGTGCTTCTAGAAAAGATCTACCAGTCTAATTTTTTATAAGTAGCTGAGAAGTAAAGAAGCACTTTAGAATACATTGCTGCATAGATTTTTCTACAAGTTCTGTAATTGCAAAACTGTTCCTTGGGTATTTTACAAAACAGTTTTCCACTTGAAAAAGAAAACATAACCCATTAAAATATCCCAGGCAGTTTTTACAATGTAGTAACTCTGTTAGCATTACAGCTCTGCTTCATTAGAAAAGATTTATAATGTTGAATTCAAAGCAGTTATCTGAGAAATAAATCTCAGCAATTTGTCCCCCCTCCAGAGAAAGTTTGTAGTACATAAGGAATGCAGATGATTATTGTACAAAACTCCCAAAAACTCTGTTCCAGATATAAGATTAGATATCTCTTCAACAGAAATAATTTTCCATGAATGCTGACTCTTCTAGCCTCCCTTCACTTCTGTTGCTTGCCACGTACTAAGCCAAATTCAGGGTCAAGAGGCCAAATTTCTCCTTAACCTCAGCTTTAGGTTTCTGGTCCACATACTGTTCTTGCTTCTCCCTCCATATTTAGAAGTTAGAATGCAAGACACTGCTGTTGTCCACTAAAGGAAGTATTGCTGATCTCTGTGTTTAATTATCTTTGAAGATCAGATAAAAATGTTAATTGGATGTGTTTCCCTGGCTAGAGAAGGAACACTCCTCATTCCATCAAAATGAATTCAGGCATCTGGCTTACCATCAGTGGGGAAGGAGTAGATCAGTGTTTTGGAAGAGGGAGTTGGGATGAGGAGGCTTCTGTGGTCCTAGAGAAACCAGAGAAATGTAGGGCTGGAAGGGCCCTCAGGAGGCCATACCCCTGCACTGAGGCAGGATTAAGTAAACCTAGACCATAATTTCTTGCCCTTGTCAATCGGATATAGAGCTGTATAGTGGGTAAAAGGACTCCTTTAAATGAAATCTCCACCTCCAACTGGGCTTTTATGGAAAGACTCTTCAGATGCAGAGCCAGGTTTCTTGCTGAATACCTCAAACTAGATGTAGAAACCAGATTTGCAACTTTCTGTGACTTTTCTAATTTCTGGTGTATAGAGCCTCCAGTGTCTACAAAATACAATGAAGTTTTTTATTAAAATAAACATACCATAGTATTTTATTAAAGGATCAAGTTGTGTGATTGATTGCCGCTTGGCATATCTTCTTGTGGTAGTGGTGAAAATACTGTCTTGTGGCAAAAATCAGGAGAAAAATCGGTAACAATAAGGGTTGGGCCAAAAAATTTAAACAAATACTTTGTTCATCAGGAAGTGCTGTGATTTTTTTTTTTAAAGGAACTTTCATCTTGCATCCATGTGCATTAATCTCTTTATCACAGACAGAAGTCAAATCCAAATGTCATAACCTGGATGCTTATGCCTCTAAGAAATCTTTCAGTGTGTGCTAAACTAGCTGAATATCCAAACCATAATTTGTTCTCTCTGAATCTCAGTATGACCTAGGTTTAGTTGTAAGGGAAAAAAATATCAATTGGTTGTAGCACATTGTTTATTTTCCTATGAAGAATGCACACTAACAGGGCTTTAAATGGTGGTAACAACATTGGCTCCAACCACAGGGAAGCCAATGCATCCGGTTGGAGTTCAAGGGTATGTCTACACTGCAGCGGGAAGTGAGCCTCCTAACCCAGATAGAAACACCTGCTGGAGCTAGTGTGCTAAAAATAGCTGTATGAACATGTGGCTTCGGCAGTAGCTCCGGCTCTTAACCCGACCCTCTGCGTCTGAGCTTGGGTGGCTAGCCTGAGTCTCTACCACAGCTGCAACATACACACTTATTTTTAGCATGCTAGCTCCAGCCGAGCTAGTGTGAATCTGTCTACCCGGACTGGCAGATGTGCTCCCAGCTGCAGCGTGGACACAGCCCTGCTGACTTCCCTGGGGCTCCATGTGGCAGCTCATTACAGAATCCGAATGAATGTTCCAATAATTATATTTAAATTTGCTGTCCTTTGCTTTGTTTTGAAATGTTTAATTTTATTGTATTAAAAAACTATGGCATGTTAACTTAAATGGTTTTTAAAATCAATTCTTCTGTTAAGAAAAACAAGAACATACAGACCTGAACTGATCTGGAGATCCATAAGCAGAAATTGATGTTACTTATTTGGGCATTTTTATGGAGGGGTTTATCATGACAAATGTCTGTATTGGAAAATGTAGGCTTTTCTTCTTTAACCAGACATACAAAGTACAGTAACATAAAAGTTTTTCAATTTAAATTAAAATGTACAAAGATGTTTAACAAGTCCATGCAATCAGTAGCGGCGCCAGCTCTTCCGGCGCCCTAGGCGGCGGAAGGTCCCGCCCCCGAAATGCCGCCCCCAACAGCGGCGGCGGAAGGTCCCGCCCCCAAATTTCAACGGGCGGCCGGGGCGCCGGCGCCCCCAAAATAGCAGCGCCCTAGGCGACCACCTAGGTCGCCTAATGGGTTGCGCCGGCCCTGCATGCAATAAGAACTTTACTACAAAGCTGCTGCTGCTGCACTATTCTGAAGTTTGGTAGGGAATAGTCTCTCTTTTTCTCTAAGCCAGGGATTGGCAACCCTTGGCACGCAGCCCACAGGGTAAGCACCCTGGCGGGCCGGGCCAGTTTGTTTACCGGCCGCGTCCGCAGCTTTGGCCGATTGCAGCTCCCGCTGGCCGCGGTTCGCCGCTCCCGGCCAATGGGGGCTGTGGGAAGCGGCGCGGGCCAAGGGATGTGCTGGCCGCCACTTCCCACCGCCCCCATTGGCCTGGAGTGGCGAACCGCGGCCAGTGGGAGCTGCGATCGGCCAACTGTTCCCAAAAACTAGTCCACAGACTGCTCATGTGGTGTTACTTTCCTCATTTCTAAATGCTATTCCTCTTAAAAGAAGCTTGAAATAAATTCAGTATTTTTATAACATTATCTTTACATGTTAGAAATCCCTGTCATTTGTACAGAGAATTTTCCATTCAGTGATCTCTATACTCTATGAACAAACGTTTTAAAACCAGTTTCAAAGATGGCCCAAGCCGGTGGATGCCAAATATTACCATCTGTATCATGAATCATAACCAAAGTGAAATGAGCTGGTGATCTCAGTCTATTTCTTCAGTGAAGGGCCCAACCAGGACACCTCACTCAGGCCTTGGCTGATGGGTTAATGGAGACCATCTGACCTGCAGCAGTGTTTGGGACTGAGGCCTGGTCCACACTAGGGGGAGCTATCGAAATAAGATAGGTGACTTCAGCTACAGGAATAGCGTAGCTGAAGTCGAAGTATCTTATTTCGAATTACCTGGCACTTACCTCGCGTCCTCGCAGCGCGGGGTCGACAGCCGCGGCTCCCCCGTCGACTCCGCTACCTCCGCTCGCCCTGCTGGCGTTCCGGAGTCGATGGGAGCGCGTTCGGGGATCGATCTATCGCGTCCAGACGAGACGTGATAGATCGATCCCCGATAATTCAATTGCTACCCGCCGATCCGGGCGGGTAGTCTGGACGTAGCCTCAGATACATTGATGGCAGTGTGAGGAGGCTTGCGTGGCTGGAACCTATTCTATGGCGAAAGGATGTGTTTAAGTAAACAGCCCCGTCAGTGCCACTTATGTTGTGGAAGCACTAATTTCATTTTTAAAGACAGATTATTTTATAAAACAGTCCAAATAAAAATGGTATATTCTAAAATATGTAAAAACGAGAAGTCCTTCTGGCACCTTAGAGACTAACAAATGTATTTGGGCATAAGCATTCATGGGCTAGAACTCACTTCATCAGATGCATGGAGTGGAAAATACAGTAGCAGGTATATATACATAGTACATGAAATGATGGGAGTTGCCTTACCAAGTAGGGGTCAGTCTAATGAGACAATTCAATTAACAGTAGAATACCAAGGGAGGAAAAAAATAAGGGTGGCCCATTTCAAACAGTTGACAAGAAGGTGTGAATAACAGTAGAGGGGAATTAGTATGGGGAAATTAGTTTTTGTAATGACCCATTCACTCCCAGTCTTATTTAAGCCTAATTTGATGGTGTCCAGTTTGCAAATTACTGGGTAAGGCTACTCCCATCTTTTCATGTACTATGTGTATATACCTCCTACTGTATTTTCCACTCCATGCATCTGATGAAGCGAGTTCTAGCGAAAGCTTATGCTCAAATAAATGTGTTAGTCTCTAAGGTGCCACAAAGACTCCTCGTTCTTTTTGCTGCTACAGATTAACACAGCTGCCACTCTAAAATATGTAGTGTGCATAAGCTATGCGGTATAGGGAATGTGTGTTTGTACAGCATCTGGCATACTGGAACTATGCTATTGACAGGCCTATGTGGTGCTACTGTAATATAAATCCATGTGAAATGAACCTCAAATATTTTAATTTAACATTCTAAATATACAATAGTGTAAATACCTAAGAGACCGCAGTCGCTATTACACTGAAAAATAAGTATGTACTATTTGTAAAGGGTTCCCTTTTTTCTAATGCTAAACTGGGCCAGCTTTTAAATTACTCTGCCAGGCTTCAGCATGAAACCTGCCCTTCACTGCTGCGGTCATAGGACTTGTGTGCAGGCGGCCATTGCCCCCAAGCTCCCCCTTCCCTTTAGGGCAAGCCTCGTGGTATGCAGCTGAGGGGTCTTACCGGGGATTGAGGCAGGGGCTGAGGCAGCCCTTGAAGGCAGCCCGCCCTGGCACGGTGGCAGCTGGCGGCAACACCGCCACGAACCAGAGAGTGCCCCTCCCCGCCACGTGTCAGCCTTTGCGCCGTGTCTTGCGCGGGCTGCCAGACATTTTGGCTTAAAGGCGCAACCGCAGTCGGGGGCAGGGGCGCCTCAGGTGCGCCCCTCCCGCCGCCCGCGCGGAGGCTCCAAACGAGGCCCAGGCGCGTGCTGGGCGCGGCCGCTTGACGAGAATGACCAATCAGGAGATAGAACCATTCTCCTGCCGGCCAATGGGGTGGGTCGCGCGCTGCGCGCCCGGGCCGAGGCTATAAAGAACAGGCGGCCGCGCGCCAGTAAGGGGGGGTAGCGAAGGGTTCGTTAACTGGACGTTGGCGGCAGAGAGGCGGCTCGTCCCGTGGGGGCCAACGTATTGCCCCTCCCCCAGGTCTGTGCGTGCGCCCCTCGGTGCCCGTGCCCTCGCCCTCCTCTCCTCAGGATTAAGGTCTAAATTACATTTCTTAATGAAATGAATAAGTTTGTTCCTGTTTGTAAAATAATTGTTTTGAGACAAATAGTTGGAGAACCTCAGTCTTCAAAATTAAATCTGTTTGGAGTTAATAACTGTTACACAGCGCTGTGAAACACTAAACGCTACTGTACTAGGACTCATTAAACAGCTTATTGAAACAGCAGGGATGATGTGACTGTCATAGTTACAAAGCTGAGTGGACTAAATTTAGGAAGCATGAAGTAAGATGGGCCCTTGTGATTTCTTTGATTATGTAGAAGAGTGGTCCCCAGCCTTTTCGTGGCCAGTAGCACATTCATGTTTTCAGAAGACTGTGGCGGGCGCCAACAATTTTTCAAGGNGACTGTTACACAGCGCTGTGAAACACTAAACGTTACTGTACTAGGACTCATTAAACAGCGTATTGAAACAGCAGGGATGATGTGACTGTCATAGTTACAAAGCTGAGTGGACTAAATTTAGGAAGCATGAGGTAAGATGGGCCCTTGTGATTTCTTTGATTATGTAGAAGAGTGGTCCCCAGCCTTTTCCTGGCCAGTAGCACATTCCTGTTTTCAGAAGACTGTGGCGGGCGCCAACAATTTTTCAAGGCTTATTTTGTATTTGTACATTAAATAATACGGAAAAACATCATATTTAATATTACATAATATATTAATCCAGAGAGGAGAGAAGCCGTGACGACAGAGAACACCGGCACCCGCAGCCCCGGAGTACTCTGTCCCCAGCAGGCGCGGGGCCGCGGCTTCTCTCCCCTGCTGGGCAGTAGGCGGGCACACATAAATGCCCCGGCGGGCACCACGTTGGGGACCACTGATGTAGAAGTTGTGCACTGTATGCTTCAGATTAATTGGGGTTTTGTTGCTTGGGTTTTTAGCTTTTTGTTTGGTTGGGGGGTCGGTTTGCAGCACACATCACAGCTATCCAGTGTCTTGTACATTACTCATTTAAAAAAAAATTGGGGGGGAATATTAAGAGATTTCTTTAAACATCTGGAAAACATGCAGCTCTCTGGAAGTGTTGTGGGAGACTAAATGTATTGTTAAGCATGTATGTAGTATTTATGTTAAAAAGGTTTCCATGTCAGAAGGAGAGACTTTCCTGACAGTTGCCATTTAGATTTTCCCAAATATTCCAAATATCAGATTTTTCAAAACTTTTCATTGAGTTGCTTTTTCCCTATGTTTTTCAGAAGGTCTTGTATCTAAAGGCAACACTGTCTACAGCATAAAATATTGGAAATGGGTAGTTAGACCTTGATCCTGTAATTCACTCTACACAGGCAGACCGCTCCGCCCACATGGAGCTTCACTGAAATCAGTTGGGGTCTGTCCACTCAACAAGTAGCAAGATCATGGCCTTAGTATTTGTATTTTTGAAACACCAGTACACAATGGGCACCACAGAACTTTGAATGCATTGGAGCAGTGTCCCCACAGCAATTTAGCACATGGCAGGTGAAAGCATTGTAGATTTACATCCCTGTTTGCCATGTACGTAGTCTCCATGTAGGCATGCCCTAAGGCAGATTCTTCATCATGGATCTTTGCCTCTGTTTTCAGATGCCTTTTTCCATCCTGAACCTCTGCAGTTGCTGCAACAAAAGTATAGTCAGCAAAGTAGCGAGCAGGGACCTACAACTGATGTTGCAGCACAAGTTTTCAGAGGATTAAGTAATAGAAAGACATTCCCTTTTCCATTTTTACACTATCACTGCTATAAGTATAGCTCAAATTTAATTTAAGGCTTGAATTTTCATTTGAAATATATACTACTGTACTTTTGCATGTTCACATAATATTGGAAAATGTTAGTTTGCTAGTTATGTAGAGTGAGTTAGTAGAAAACACTGACATTCAAAAGTCAGTTGTTTTTTTTAATCCCAGAAGATAAATTTGCTTTTTTGTAGATGGTACAGAGGTTAATGCGGAATGAGAGATTTGCCTTCAGATCCTGCTTTTCTGTGTTAATCTTTTACATTTGATTTTGAGTTACTGTCCTGAGGATGGGGGAAATAATTTATTTTCCATTCCTACAATTTTACTGTTTGTTTCCAATGTGCTAGTCAGAAAAGCCTGAAGTATTAGAACTGGTAGA
This sequence comes from Platysternon megacephalum, assembly GCA_003942145.1. Classification (NCBI taxonomy): domain Eukaryota; kingdom Metazoa; phylum Chordata; order Testudines; family Platysternidae; genus Platysternon; species Platysternon megacephalum. Next base: position 17,849,677 of record QXTE01000015.1, on the reverse strand, counting down.
TATACCTATTAGTCCTTACCTGTAAATGTAACTAAGCCCTAAAATTAAGGCATTAAAGTTGCTGGACAAAATTTAACTGTTTTGTGAGTGGGTAATAAGTTGTACTCCTGTTTAAGACGTGCTGAATTGGGGCCATTATGTTCAAGGAGGCTGAGAAATGATTGCACTGGAAAACATAACATAGAATTTCATGACTTTCCATATTTAAAATCTCAACCATAACATTACATTAATGAAGTTATTGTGTAAATATTTGATATTGAAATGAGCTAGTGGGTGGGTGATCAAACGGATTGAGCAGTATGAAGTTTGCTATTTGCCTTATGCATTTATTTATTTTATTGGATTTATCAGACAAGAGGCATCTCTCATAGTTGATTGAAAATACAATAGATGAATACAATATATTATTATAAGAAAAATGGACAGAAATCCCACAAAAATATTTGTGTTGATAATGCATCATATAAAGTAAAAAGGAACGTGTGGCATCATTTGTGTGCTCAAGTTTCTGTATTTGGGTAGTGGTTGTATCTCTTGGGGAATAAGTTACCAATAACAGCCTTACTTTAGTAAGCAAAATATATTCATTATTTCCTTAGGAAGTAGATAATACTGAAATAATGATATTATCATACAGTGAACAAAATACAGTAACATGGAGAAATAGATTGCCTTTGTCAGTGCAGAAATCTACCCCCACCTTCTCCCTTTGCCACCTCAGTTGTCAGATACTATATCCTTTCTTGTTTTTTGTGTCAAAGCTGGGTGTTTCTAATTACTAGATATTAACAATGATGTTTTACTCCCATAAACATGTAACTGAGCAAGAAGTAATATGGTGCCACTTTGAGTAGAACATGAGAGTTTTGTGACTGAGTTTCTTTAATCCAGTGTTTTTAACTTTACTAAATTTTACTAATTTTTTGTTTACATTTCAGGATTCATTGTGCATATAGCTGTTTTTGGCATACTGTCACCAGGTCACATGTGTGGACTAAATGCCACAAATCTTAAATCATGTCATGTCCATCTTATTTTAATGCAATTTCACCAATAGTGCCGGTGTTGTCTGTAAGGCCTGCTATTTCTGAGGGAATCACTTACTCAGCACCCCCTTTATATTTTCATCCGGGAACAACTGCTCCGTTCACTATATTTGAACCACTCTCCAATCCTCTGATATCAAACCCCTGTGTATTATTGCCCTCTGTCCAACCAGTTGCTCTTACTCCAGGGGCAACGAGATGTCATTACTGGAGAACTAGTACTTACAGCAATGAATGCTTCTGGAATACCTGTTCTAGAGAATCATAATGCTTTTTCTAAAACTCCAGGTGAGTTAATTCTGCTTTCATTAGGTTAGTAATGTTCTCTATACAGTACTGTTTTGAGAATCTCCATAAAAGCAAACATGTTATATTCAAAACCTGTTTAAGGCAATATGAAATATACTATGGGAGTTTATAATAAATACATTATTGTAACCAGAAATCAGTTCCCTGTGTATGAACTGCATGCAGGATTGGGGCCACATTAGGACAAATCTTTTTTTCTATGCTGTAAAAGTAACTGATAATGTAGTATATATTAAATATATGGTATTTGAGATTAGCAAGTCAGACAAGACAAAAAGTATATGTCAATTAGCTGCCTCTCTGACCAGTGAACCTATACCATATTTGAAATATTAATATTGTATTTCTCTTTTGAAAAAGTATTTTTAGGCTTTGTGCTAAAGATCAGAATTTATAGCATTACATGAGTGTAGATACAAATTTCAATCAAAATTCTAGGTATTTTTCATCAATGAGAGTCATGACTTCCTGTATAAAGTTCCACCAGTCCCTCTTATTCCTTTAATCTTCAGGAAGTTGATGCAGGACAGAGCTCACATTCTCATAACTTCGACTTTTGCTTTCTAATTCTGGTATTTAGATTCACTTGCTGTGACAAGTGGACCTTTCATTTCCCTTGCTGCTATCTTCAGAGCTTGTTTCAGAAGTTAGGGCCAAATCTGTCTTCTAGATCCAGATTCATTCCTTCTAGCAATATGGATCTTTGCACCTGGGTAAATATAGATTTCCAAAGCTCAGATGACGTTCAGCAAGTTTGTCATAAATGTCATAAGCCTGTTAGACAAAATTATACTTAAAGTGGTTTCCTATTGAGCCAGAAACAGCGGTATAGCCACTTTAATCTTGCTCTGTTCCAAGCACACTGGACTACTTACTGTCTCTTCAAAAGAAGTGTGGGGTGGCTTTCACCTCTGTTGAGATTAATCCTTTTACTGCAGGAGTTTTTCATCAAGTTCTAAGAAGCTTGTTTTTGTTCACCATACTGTAAATAAATAAATAAGCAAAACATCCTAATTACAGGATATCTTCTCTTTGGGCTTGTGCTCCTAACAAGAGACAGGTGAGATTCCCCCTTAGCTCTGAAGATTTTTGGGTTTCCTCAAATTCCAGCTTCCCAGGTGAAACTGCCCCTACCAAAACACCATGTACAGGTGGTACCAAGAGAAATTTGGCGTGATGCAGCCAGTGCTCTTGATCTCTGACCACTTTTCAGCAAAGTCTCTGGCTATTTGGTTCCAGCTGTGTTTTCCCCTGCCTACTGTATTGTTTTATTTTGAGATGTGTTTCAATCTTTTGAGTCATAATAAGTGGGAATATTTTGATGACTGTATGTTTAAGGAACAAGAAATTACTTGTAACTTTGTTTCTTTGAAGTTAACTTTTCACAGGATTCCCACTTACCTATCCCACCTCCCCTCACAGTTTGCGGTTCCATTCCAAGTTGATATATTGCTGGTAGGACATTATACCACATCCATTCTTGAAATGAGGAGGTGGCTTTCCGTCAGCACTTGCAGGATTCCTGGTTCTCGGGAGACATAGGACTCCACTCTTTCACTTCTATCTGCCTTTTTTTAGACAAGCTCTACTCCAGGGGTAGGCAACCTATGCATGCCTTCTGATTTCAGTGGCACTCACACTGCCCGGGTCCTGACCACCGGTCCGGGGGACTCTGCATTTTAATTTAATTTTAAATGAAGCTTCTTAAACATTTTTAAAACCTTATTTACTTTACATACAACAATAGTTTAGTTATATATTATAGACTTTTAGAAAAAGACCTTCTAAAAACATTAAAATGTATTACTGGCACGCGAAACCTTAAATTAGAGTGAATAAATGAAGACTCGGCACACCACTTCTGAAAGGTTGCTGACCCCTGCTCTACTAATTTAAAATGATTTCTGGCGTATCAGAAGTCTCCTCTGCCACAACGTTACTCCAATACTGTATCAAAATGATTTGCATGTTGTCATGACTTCAGTAATGTACGATGTAAATTTCTCACTGTATACCAATAAAAAAAGAACTGATGGTTCAGCTAAGAAATAAATATTTCATAGAATCATAGAAGATTAGGGTTGGAAGAGACCTCAGAAGGTCATCTAGTCCAACCCCCTGCTCAAAGCAGGACCAACCCCAACTAAATGATCCCAGCCAGGGCTTTGTCAAGCCGAGCCTTAAAAAGTTTTAAGTGTGAGAAAAGTGAGAAGATGGAAAGTTTACTTTGCCCCCTTTGCCTGAGTGATAAGAGAAGGAGCAGTGTTTCATCTAACTGGATTGTGGGGATGCCTGGAATTATATTAGATAAAATGTGTTTTCATTATACTTAAAATAAGTAAGAATAGCAAATCTTTCTGGGGGGTTTTCATGGTTTACCTGATGACTTCTCAGTGAGATTTTCTGTTTTTAGAGAACACACCATACAACCCTGACTTTTATCACAACATAGTTGATCACAGCATGATACCACTTCTATTTTATCTGACAAAATGATTTATACATTGACATTTTTGTGCAGAATAGATCATTTTGAACTTCTCCTCTTCTTTTTAATCAGGTGAGAAACCAATAAATAAAAACAAGCCGTTGACTTCAAGATTTTATAGTGAAAGTGAATTGGAGGAAACTGTGTTTGAGCTGATTGCTTCTAGTGACAACTCTGATACTTGGACCATGGAACAAAGAGAAAACATCAGTGATAAGAGTAAAACAGGAGTCTTCACTGAGCCATCCTATGCTATAGACAAGTCGGATGAAATTGACTGTGTTGATACTCTGTCCGGTGAACTTGCAGAGGGCGTCAACTGCTCTGTTTCAGGCCAGGCATATTCCATAAATGTCTCAGAATTAAAGTTTCCAGATGAAAGCTTAGCTTGTTTCAGTTCATCACTAGATGCAGAACTTGAAACTTATAATAAAATGAGAGAGAGGATTTCGAAAGTGTATGAAGACAAAAGTGAAGCTGGTATGTTGGGAAAGGTCTGCAACAATACACATTTCAGTTACAAGGAGAGTGACGATAGACACAAGAGTGATGTAGATGAAGACTCACAACTAGAGTATCACAGTGCTGAAGAGCAAGATTATTCTGGTCAAAATACCTCATATATATCTTTTGCGCAAATTAAAACTCCAAGGACACAAAATTCAGAAGTTCTGGAGTTGGTAGAGCCACTTTATGAAGTTATATGTGATGGAGCCATAGGTGGGCAAAATCCTGTTAGCAAATTAGGTGATGGTTCTTTTGCCTCGGATTATGGTGCTGTTGATGAGTTTTATAATAAAGCAGCTATACCAGAATTCTCAAAAACATCTCAGGACTCCATATCACTGATGGATTACAAAGGCCTGAAATGTGAAAATCATGAAGAGGAACAAACTGAAGATACATATCATAGTATACTTGGTGAAAATTCATTTGAAAGTGATACTGTTGTGAATAGAGAAAGGGCTTATCAAAAATCACTCTCCATGAGCAGTTCAGAAAATCAACAAAAGATGGAGGCTGTTTCTTTTTGTGATGTTGCACAGTCATCACAAATGGCTATAAATAAAGTGTTTAAAATGAGGCATGGTCACAGCACTAACAGCATGTTGCAGAAGCATGGAAATACTTGTGTATTACCATGGGAAAGATCTGTGACATCCACACAGATTTCTAGCAAAAATGCAGACAATTCAATTTCTTGTAGTTGTGAAGAATCATTTTTGTCTGTATTTAATTCTGATTGTCATGATTGCAGCCAGAAGACTGTTGAAAGGAAACCAGATTTTTCTTTTGCACTCCCCAGAATTCCAATGAAAGATGGTCATTTGTCTTGTGTGGAAGTTATAGATAAATATGCTGGTAATAGTACCAGACATCAAGTAGATTTTCCTAAATCAGAAATCAAGTGCCTCTCATGCTTGAATAATGCTACAAGTAATAATAAAGTTACAGTTAACCAGACTGTTGATGCAAGTTCTGATTTTAGGGCTTGTTTCACTACAAGCAGAGCTACTAGTGCTAATGCTTCTGTGGTATCTAAAGCAAACAACACAAAGTTAACAATGATGAACAAAATCAAGTCTGAAGAATGGCAGAGTGAGACCTGTAGAAGTATTGCCTGCAATACAGATTTGTCATGTGTAGGTGGCAATATGGAGCAGATTGCCTCATGGCTTGCTGAGACATGGGAAAACTGTATCTACAGTGAAATCCCAACAACTGAATGGAATTCACAAATTAAGGTAATTTTGAGCTCACTGAGCAACTCAAAATAAACTCAGTTTTTAAAACAAAATAATTATATTTGTAACTCTTTCAATGTCAGTAAACGCAGATTGTATAATTATTTTCTTTTAAATGATTACTGTTTCTAGGATCCTTTGGAGTTGAAAAATAAGTTGAGTGTGAGAGATTTAAGAGAAAATCCTGACAGGTATGTCATAAATTGTAAATATTTGTATTTATGGATGCTCAGTGATAAATGTAGAATTTACTTAATAGTTTTCAGGTTCTCTGAATAAGCAAATTAAGAATTCAACGAAAATATTATTTAGAATACTTGCACTGAAGATTAACAGAGCCACTGAGCTTCATTTCATTTTTATGACTGCACTTTCTGCATAAAGATGGCTAGAGTGGTAGTGCCATTTCCTCCTCTTAGTTAGGGATCAATATAACGTGAAAGCCACCATGCTTGATACTGTGGAGTACTGTTTTTCCTATTTGGCTAGTGGAGAGTAGGAATTAACTGATTTTAAGTTTCAAGTTTTCCTTCTAAAATGTAGTCAGAAATACCTTCTGAAAGTTATACAAATGTCAAGATAATACATACACAATAAATTAAGAAATATTCTCTCGCTTAATCAATTCAATAATATATTTTTCCTTTTAAAGGATGTTGCATCTTAGCAAAGAAATTGCGAAGAATTATTCATCAAACTGTTGTAGGATGCTGCTGCAGAGAGCTATAAAAGCAGAATTGCAACTTCTAAGGACTCACTATTGGATGTGTCATCAGCACTGCTGGAAGATTTACAGACTTGTTATGGAAGAAAGAGAATGTTTTAACAGGCATGCATTAATTTTATTTCTCTTGAATAAAACAGATATGTAATATTCTTCAATAGGATAGAATTTAAGAAATCCAGCTGCTCGTTAATCTAAAGAGAGCAACAGCAAATGCTTTCCTAAAATCCATTTGAGCGTCAACCAAATAACTGTTACTTATTTGATAGTATCTTGTGAAATTAAAATATTCCAAATCTAATTAATATTAGTCACTGCTATGAAAAATACTGTATGCATTTTTGTACACATGTAGTTGTAATATATATTCAAATACACTCACTGGACCAGTTAATCAGTTCTGCTGAAGACATATCTTAGGGTGTAATGCCAGAACATCAGAGTATTTTGACCCAATCAGAAGATGGTGGTGTTTGCCACAGAGCTCAAATTGCTAGTAATAACTGGCCTAATTCTTTATTTACTTTTGTCCCTGCAGTAATATTTTGTGTTTTGTTTAAGTACTATTGGAAGGGCATTAGTTGCTGAATAGGACTGCTTTATTATAGGTGGAACAGGTAGTGATGCATATAGTTGAGATTGCCTGACACTTTCCATTATTAGATCCTGTTTTCAGTTGCTTATCACTTTGTCATACTTTAACCATTCAGCCTGAAATTTTCCATAACAGGTGTTTGCCTCAGGCTGTGCGTGCGCTTGGAAAATTTCAGCTAAATCGGTTCACTTGTTTCCAAGACCAAAGTTACAGGAAAGTCTTTGCAGAGTGACTGAACATGCTCCCTTCCAGGAGCTGGTGTGGACACTGTAGTGCCAGGTCCTGGAACTTAGAATAGGAAGTCTCCTATGCTATCATTGTACCACTGCTGGTGCCCAGACAGCACAGAGGAGGAGGAAGCCGCCTGATGCAAATGCCAGAGGGTGAGAGCTAAGGTAGGAACAGAGAGGCACAGGGGAAATAGAAGCCGAGTGAGACGGAGAAAGGAGCTGGAAGAATGAATAGGTGCAGATTCGTACTGAGCAGTGGAGGGGGGTGGGTAGGGCAGAAGAAAAGAGGGAACATGGACAGGATCCTGAGGATGGTTAGGAGTAAAAGGGTCAGACAGGCTGGGGCTGAGGCTGGGACAGGGACAGAAGAGTTTATAACCACTAAATCACACTTCCTCTTCAGAACTTGGAATTGAACCCATGATTCCTGAGCCTCACAGTCTTCTTGTGCTAGCAAATAGTTTTGCAACCCATTGGCAAAGTTTGCGTTTCATCCTCCTTTGCTGGTTTGTCCACGTAAAGGGTAACAGCTTGTTTCTACTAGTTACTTTGTAAGCTCAAATGATTAGAGTTCTGTGCAGTGGATTTAGAGCTCCCAATCCTGTTGTTGACCCATGTGGAGGGGCAGTATGATTCTGCATGATGGAATGATTTTTTTAGTTTGCTTAAAAAAAAAAAAATCTTAGGAAGTTGCATCCAAAACCACTTCAGACTCCAGGTCGATAGACCATGAAAGAAAATAGAACAATGTTCGGTTTTATCTTCAATTTGTATTCTCTTAAACTAAATGCCCACCAGTCTGGAGGAATTCTTTGGGATTGTTTAAAGTGATTTAAGATCCATTTGTTATCTTTGAGGGAGGTATATTTCAATCTAGCCTTTTAATACACTTACTGTGTCCTGGGGAAACAAATTAAACTCAGCTGTCTCCAGTTGATCCCATGGGTGGATCTTACACAGAAATAACTCTGGATTGGTGAATATTAATGAAAAGACAAATTTACAAATAGGCAACAAATTGTCCTACTGTATTTTTTAAATTTATTTTTATTAAGACTTTTAAATACAAATAAGCATTCTTTCAAAGGGCAAAGTGAAGGAGTCCCATAACACTTCAATGTAAGAATCTATATAGAAAAAAGAAATTCTTGTAAAAAGGAAAGTCCACAAATAAAACTGCATTAGAGATCACAAAAGACCAAGATGGTTTAAGCCAGGGGTCTCAAACTCAAATGACCACGAGGGCCACATGAGGACTAGTGCATTGGCCCGAGGGCCGCATCACTGACAACCCCCCTCTCGCTGGCCCCAGCCCCGCCCCCACTCTACCCTTTCCATGAGGCCCCGCCCCTTCCCCATTTCTTCTCCACCTCCTCCCCTGAGCGTGCTCCTCCCCCATCCCTCCTGGAAAGTGCTAAGCGTTATACAGAGCATACAGATCAGTGCTGCTCCTACAACAAGTCATTTCCAAGCAGTTTTAGTAAAATATATACACTCAGTAATGCACCTCACTCAAAGGACAAAACACGCACTTAGTTAGATTTACTTCAGTTAAAGCCCCCCCACTGCACTGGGCTGCACCACCACTCCACCCCTGCTTGGCCTCTTCCAGGGGTGGCAGGTTTGTAGAAATGTTGGTGGTGCCCAGAACCTGCCCCCCCCAACTCCNAGCGGGCCGCAGGGAAGAGCTCGGCCCGCGGGCCACGTGTTTGAGACCCCTGGTTTAAGCTAACATTCGAAATAATAGATTTCTTTGTATGTGGTGGGGGAGGTGCAGGGACATGAAAAATCTTGAGGCACCATAAAATATTTTTGATAATTCTTGAAGCAATAATGTAACAGGAATGTCCTATTAGGTATTTGAAGTGCTTTTTTTCTATCTTTTCAGGAATTTTAAAAGTGACATTGCCAAGACTGAACTAGGATCGTCTTTGTTGTCTGTTTTTGAAGAACTGAAGGCTAGGTATGAAAGCATGAGAGAAAAATTAGTCATGGGTATACCATTGGATTCACTGCCCCCATTATCAGTAGAGTCAAAATTGCTCTCGATCTTTTCTTCTTATGTTCCTTCAAAGGTACAGTAGGGTTTTTTTAAGTTACTCTTTGGCTTTAAGTAGGAATGTTTTTATTTAAAAACTAACGGAATTCATTTTTTTTCTTGACAGTTAGTGAAAGACGACCTTCTTTATAAGTAAGTAATTACAATTTTTATTTATGTATTCAGATTAAAGGTATAGACCAGAAGTGAGCGCAAAATAAATAGTGGGAGTATTTTTGTTTTTTTGTGTGCAAGAACTTCACTTGTTACTTCAACTCCGTTTAGCTGAAAAAGCAGGTTGGCACTTTTGGCAGTGAGATTTTATTTAAGAGTGAAGTTTTACTCTGCAAAGTAATTGTATGCAAATGGTATTGTAGAGTTCTATGTTTGTATCCTCATGACCTTCAGTTCAGATTTTCTCAATTTACAAATAAAAAGGTGTATTTTCCCTACCATTCAACGTTCAATTTCTATCTGGGATCTTAAATTCAAGCTGTGTTATTTCTGGCTTGCATATATTCACCAGTAATAAAGATTTTTGCATTCAGCACATAGTTGACAGTTCTGTTTTTAATGTGCAAGTCTGAAAGGAGTCCAGTTCACTGTTCCATAGATGCGTTGTCTGCAGCGCTAATGGGTAACAAGTAAGGCTGTCAAGCTATTAAAAAAATTAATCGCAATTAATCACGCTGTTAAACAATAATAGAATTTAAATTTTTTAAAATACTTTTGGATCTTTTCTACATTTTCAAATATATTGATTTCAATTACAACACAGAATACAAAATGTACAGTGCTCACTTTATATTTTTTTATTACAAATATTTGCACTGTAAAAAACAAAAGAAATTGTATTTTTTCAATTCACCTAATACAAGTACTGTAGTGCAATCTCTTTATCATAAAAGTTGAACTTATAAATGTAGAATTATGTACAAAAGAAACCTGCATTCAAAAATAAAACAATGTAAAACTTTACAGCCTACAAGCCCACTCAGTCCTACTTCTTGTTCAGCCAGTAGCTCAGATAAACAAGTTTGTTTATATTTGCAGAAGATAATGCTGCCTGCTTCTTGTTTACAATGTCACTTGAAAGTGAGAACAGGTGTTTGCATGGCACTGTTGTAGCTGGTGTTGCAAGATATTTACATGCCAGATGTGCTAAAGATTCATATGTCCCTTGATGCTTCAACCACCATTCCAGAGAACATGTGTTCATGCTGACAACGGATTCTGCTTGTTAACGATTCAAAGCAGTGTGGATCAACACATGTTCCTTTTCATCATCTGAGTCAGATGCCACCAGCAGAAGGTTGATTTTCTTTTTGGTGGTTTGGATTCTGTAGTTTCCGTATCAGAGTCTTGCTCTTTTAAAATTTCTGAAAGCATGATCCACACCTCATCCCTCTCAGATTTTGGAAAGCACTTCAGATTCTTAAATCTTGGACCAAGCTGTAGCTATCTTAAAAATTTCACATTGGTATCTTCTTTGCATTTTGTCAATTTTGCAGTGAAAGTGTTCTTAAAATGAACAACATGTGCTGGGTCACCATCTGAGACTGCTATAACATGAAATATATGGCAGAATGTGGGTAAAACAGCAGGGGACATACCTGCAGCAGGCTGTGCCTGTGTGGGGTAAGCCAGGGGCACTTCCCAACCACAGTACTGTACAATATATAATGCCTTTTGCCCCCAAAATATTTCTTTAGAACCTAACCCCCCGCATTTACATTAAATCTTATGGGGAAATTGGATTAGTTTAACATTGTTTCACTTAAAGTTGCATTTTTCAGGAATATAACTACAACGTTAAGTGAGGAGTTACTGTATTTTCAAAAGTTGCATGTTTTTTAGTTCTAGTTCTGCGGCAGAAAAATCAGGCTTAGAAATGTCAAAACATCAAGAGAGTGAAATTTCCTCCAGCCTGAAAAGAACACCACCTTTAGTGAGTTTCCTGAACATTCACTTTGGAACCTTCTTATAAGCTAATAATCTTTTTAAATCCTATTCTTTATGCAGACATATTTTTAGAACAGTATATAAAAATATAATTTTGATCTTTACACTGCATCCAAGAATTGGCATTTCTTAGCATATATCTCAGTGCTAGCAATAGGATGCAATGCAACTGATATTACCAAGGGATTATAATACTGCTTTTGAAATGTAAAATGATTGAGATCTTGAACAAAGATTAGTGGGCAAAAGTTTTTCTATAGCTAATGAGCGCATCTATAGTGTGAAACTTGGAAAAATATTAAATTATGCATTTTTAAGCAAAAAAAAAAGTATTGTTACTCAACAAATAACTAATGCAAGCCTATTTATAGGTCACTCCTCAAATGTGTTTAACTGACAACAGGCAGCATAAGCAATATCCTTCCTACAAGAACTTTGAAATAAAGTATGAGGCTCAAGATAAAGAAAGGGGTAAGTTAGATGTATCTAATTCAAGTAGGAACAGCACAATGTATTTGTTATTTGTATTGTGAATTTGCAAAAACCCAAAACCTCTGAATAAAATATCTACATTGATACTCTACTCCCCTCTTTTTAAGGGGTCATTTAATGTTAAATCAACTACACACTGCAGTTTCAGATATGCAATCTGTGGGTAATGTAACAAAGAAATGGAAACATGCACAAGTATGTTTTCTATGTAGCTGCAAACCACAGTATCTTGAATAATGTTATGTAGAGGCCTTAGAAGAATGATTCCCTTTAAGTATAGTGTGAGTCAATGGTGACAGGGAAAAGCCGTGTATTTTACCTACATATTAATGTCCTTGTCAGTATATTACTACAGTTAAATTATTTTTTCTAGGTACTGGAGAATGATTGTAGTTAGGACTCTCAAGTGATTAAAAAAAATTAATCACGATTAATCACGCTGTTAAACAATAATAGAATACTATTTATATAAATATTTTTGGATGTTTTCCACTTTTTCAAATATATTGATTTTAATTACAACACAGAATACAAAGTGTACAGTGCTCACTTTCTATTTATTTTTTGTTACAAATATTTGCACTGTAAAAATAAAAGATAGTATTTTTCAATTCACTCAATACAAGTACTGTAGTGCAATCTCTTTATCGTGAAAGTTGAACTCTCAAATGTAGAATTATGTACCAAAAAACTGCATTCAAAAATAAAACAATGTAAAACTTTAGCGCCTACAAGCTCACTCAGTCCTATTTCTTGTTCAGCCAATCGCTCAGACAAATAAGGTTGTTTACATTTGCAGGAGATAATGCTGCCCGCTTCTTCACAATGTCACCTGAAAGTGAGAACAGGTGTTCGCATGGCACTATTGTTGCTGGCGTCGCAAGATATTTACATGCCAGATGAAGGGGGCTGTAGCCCACGAAAGCTTATGCTCAAATAAATTTGTTAGTCTCTAAGGTGCCACAATTACTCCTGTTCTTTTTGCTGATGCAGACTAACACGGCTGCTACTCTGAAACCTAAAGATTTATATGTCCCTTGATGTTTCAACCACCATTCCAGAGGGCATGTGTCCATGCTGATGACGGGCTGTGCTCGATAACAATCCAAAGCAGTGCGGAGCGACGCATGTTCATTTTCATCATCATAGTGAGAGGCCACCAGCAGAAGGTTGATTTTCTTTTTTGGTGGTTCGGGTTCTATAGTTTCCGCATCGGAGTGTTGCTCTTTTAAGACTTCTGAAAGGATGCTCCACACCTCGTCCCTCTCAGATTTTGGAAGACACTTCATATTCTTAAACCTTGGGTCGAGTGCTGTAGCTATCTTTAGAAATCTCACATTGGTACCTTTTTTGTATTTTGTCAAATCTGCAGTGAAAGTGTTCTTAAAATGAACATGTGCTGAGTCATCATCCGAGACTAGTATAACATGAAATATATGGCAGAATGCAGGAAAAACACAGAGTAGGAGACATACAATTCTCCCCCAAAGAGTTCAGTCATAAGTTTAATTGACGCATTATTTTTTAACGAGTGTCATCAGCATGAAAGCATGTCCTCTGGAATGGTGGCCAAAGCATGAAGGGGCATACCAATGTTTAGCATATCTGGCACATAAATACCTTGCAATGCCAGCTACAAAAGTGCCATGCGAACATCTATTCTCACTTTCAGGTGACAGTGTAAATAAGAAGCGGGCAGCATTATCTCCCTTAAATGTAAACAAACTTGTTTGTCTTAGCAATTGGCTGAACAAGAAGTAAGACTGAGTGGANTCACACCTCGTCCCTCTCAGATTTTGGAAGACGCTTCATATTCTTAAACCTTGGGTCGAGTGCTGTAGCTATCTTTAGAAATCTCACATTGGTACCTTTTTTGTATTTTGTCAAATCTGCAGTGAAAGTGTTCTTAAAATGAACATGTGCTGAGTCATCATCCGAGACTAGTATAACATGAAATATATGGCAGAATGCAGGAAAAACACAGAGTAGGAGACATACAATTCTCCCCCAAAGAGTTCAGTCATAAGTTTAATTGACGCATTATTTTTTAACGAGTGTCATCAGCATGAAAGCATGTCCTCTGGAATGGTGGCCAAAGCATGAAGGGGCATACCAATGTTTAGCATATCTGGCACATAAATACCTTGCAATGCCAGCTACAAAAGTGCCATGCGAACATCTATTCTCACTTTCAGGTGACAGTGTAAATAAGAAGCGGGCAGCATTATCTCCCTTAAATGTAAACAAACTTGTTTGTCTTAGCAATTGGCTGAACAAGAAGTAAGACTGAGTGGACTTGTAGGCTGTTAAGTTCTGCATTGTTTTGTTTTTGAGTGCAGTTATGTAACAAAAAACTCCTATGTTTGTAAGTTGCGCTTTCACAATAAAGAGATTGCAGTGCGGTACTTGTATGAGATGAATTGAAAAATACTGTTTGTTTTGTTTATCATTTTTACAGTGCAAATATTTGTAATAAAAATAATATAAAAGTAGGCAGTATACACTTTGTATTCTGTTATAATTGAAATCAATATATTTGAAAAAGTGGAAAATATCCAAAAATATTTAAATAAATGGTACTCTATTGTTTAATGGTGTGATTAATCATGATTATTTTTTTAATCGCTTGACAGCCCTAAACATAACCAATATTTTTAATATCTTCCTTTATTTTGAAAAAGGAACTAACACGATGTGCATGTTACACAAAAAAATTTCTCTATCTTACAGATGAAACTGAGACAGAAAGGTGAAATCACTTGCCTGAGACCATACAAGTCAGTGGCAGTCAGGATTAGTGCTCAGGGCATCCTAATTCTCAGCCTTGTGCTCATTTCTGCAGGCAACTCTGCCTTCTCAATATCATTGCTTGAATTTTAGTACAGATGCTCCCCAACTTACGCAAGGGATAGCTCAGTGGTTTGAGCATTGGCCTGCTAAACCCAGGGTTGTGAGTTCAATCCTTGAGGGGGCTGTTTAGGGAACTGGGGTAAAAATCTGTCTGGGGATTGGTCCTGCTTTGAGCAGGGGGTTGGACCAGATGACCTCCTGAGGTCCCTTCCAACCCTGATATTCTATTATCTAAGTTGAATTTTGCATAAATTGGGAACAATTACACACGCCAAAAAAAAAAAAGCTTACGGAACCTTTTCTGTAAGTGCGGATTTGCATAAGTTGGGTTTGCGTAACGCGGGGAGTGTCTGTATATGAAACTAAGTTTGCTTTAACTGTCTTGCAGACTGCAGAAAAAATCAAGAAATAAATGAAGACTGGTTTGATGCTAAAGAAAACTTTACAGTGACTGATTTTTCAGTAACACTTCAAGGGAATGAAAAAGAAGAAAATCTAGAGAAGGTCATTAGTACAACAGGTGAGTTGAGCACTCTATTGGTTTAGGTAAGAATGGCATTAATGTTGCTTTATTGAACATTGCTTGTCTTCTGAAGGATCAGCTGGATTTTCAAGTGCTACTTTTTCATATTTTTTAGTACTATTCTCTTTCCTTGTTTGCAATGAGTTTCCTATAAAGAATTTCTTCTAGCTTTTGTGTAAAATTTACCACTTTTGCCAAGATTTTCAAATGTGTATGTCATCAAACACAGACCTGGAAATATTCCTCTTTAATTTTTTCTAATACTGACTTCTCCAGAGATAATTAGGACAGATTCACACTCTTGAGATTGTGCCCCTGTATGGGGGCATGATTGGAACTACTCAAATTAAGTGTAGTAAAAGGATAAAGCTTGTTGGTTCCATAAGAGGAGGGGAGGCATGTTATACCATAGGTGCTGTCTTCCTCTTTACTTGGGGGGTGCCCGACCCCCACTTTGCCCCAGGCCCTGTTTGCACTCCACCACTTCCTCCAAGCCCCCACTTCACCTCTTCCCACCCCTGCTCCGCCCCAGTCCCCGCCTATCTCCACTCCTGCCCCCAAGCCCCCATCCCACCTCTTCCCGCTCCGTCCCGCCTCTTTCCTGCCTCTTTCCACCCCCTCCCCTGAGCATGCCCTGTCCCCGCTCCTCCCCCTCCTCCCAGGGCCTCCTGCACGCCGCGAAACAGCTGATCGTGACGGGCAGGAGGTGCTGGGAGGGAGGGGGAGGAGTTGATCAGCGGGGCCACTGGCGGCAAGGCTTGGCTGCCAGCGGGTGTTAAGTACCCACTAATTTTTTTCTGTGGGCACTCCAGCCCTGGAGCAACCACGGAAGTTGGCACCTATGGTTACACCCCTCACGCAATGGAATGTGGGTACCCTTTAGTGTTCCAGCCAGTAGTACCTTTCTGATTGTGGTCAGTGAAGAACTCCCCGAGTCACTGCAACCAACTTTCTTGCTCTATAGCTCCATATAGTTGCCTCTCCACTACTTTATTCTTACAGAAAATATATTTTAATAGCACTTCAAACCTAGTGTGCCCTATTTGATTCATAGCATATTTTTTACAGCTCAAATTGGAGTCCCTGCATCAATGCAACCTGCATCAGTGCCCTTAGTATGTTCTTTCCTTTGGAAAGGACTGTGCATTCTCTGCTCCTGTGATTTCTGACTTTGAGCAATTAGGTGCTGAAGAAAGTATGTAAAGTCTCTCTTGGCTTCTTAGCATCTTCTTGTAAATCTAGTGAGAAGCCAGCCTGGAAGACCTTGAAAGTTTCAGCTTCAAGTCTTCCTGAGTGGCAGGTTCCAGTTGAATGTCAAGACCTGCATCACACTGACATCACTGCCCAGCCATTTCAGTGTATGCCAGAAGTGGTTTGCAGAGGGCACCTAGTGGACTGTACCCTGTTAGCTGAAACCAACAATAATCTCTGGGTTCCTGAGACCCAGTGGTAGCTGGAGGAGGAAAGGATCAGCTTGCTCCTGCCCCCTGTAGCTGCTGCCACCCTTCCCCTTCTTGTCCTCCACCCTCATAGCTACCCACATGGGGCTCTGCTCCAGGGTAGGACCATCAGCACTTTAAGGGACTCTAGAACTGACATCACAGTCCCTTGATGTGGCGCTGCCCAGAATATGAGTGTTGTGCAGGTGAGTGCTGGGAAGGTGGAAGGAGTGTCCTCTTCCCCATTCTACTGTAGAGCACCAGTCTCTCCCACACCTATCACTCAGCAGCAACAGCTATCTCACAAGCCACAAAATTCCATCAGCAGCATAAGCTTTTCATCTTACCCCATTAATGACACCAGCTCCCAGTACCCATTTTTTAAATCCATAACACTCTCAAAAACCCTCCAAACCCTAAAAATGTTCTGTGGCCCAGTCCTATGCATGTTCAGTGGATCGCAGAATGTTGTGACTCAAAAAAGATTGAGACACTCTGATTTAACAGTATGGGTCTCAAAGCTGCATTTTGACACCATTGGAACATCTAGCTACACTTTATGCATAGTTGCTGAAGTACATCGAAACTTTGAAGACCTTAATTGCATACCTGGACAGTGTTTGATACAAGCTCCTCCTCTAGAAAGACTTTACGCCGTCAGAGCTGTAAGCTTTTCCTGCGCAAGAGGGGATCACTAGAATCCCAATTTGTGACTAGCTCTGACTTTGAGTCTTGGAAAGGAACCTATTGGTTAGAATTAAGGGAATTGGTTAGACAAATACAATTTCAAATTAAAACCCGTACTCTGTTTTTAGAATCAATTTACCAGATTTTGTAGAAGTAAATGAAAAAATGTTTCTGGTCTTCATGCTTTCCTTTACAAAATTTTAAATATGTATTTTTCTATGTAGTGTTTTAAGGCAACTATTTGAAAACAAATGCAATTTCACCCTTTTCCCTGTTGTATCATGATTAGGGCTCTACCAAATTCATGACCATGAAAAACACGTCATGGATCATGAACTCTGGTCTCCTGCCATGAAATCTGGTCTTTTGTGTGCTTTTACTCTATACTCTACAGATTTCACTGGGGAGACCAGCGTTTCTCAAATTGGGGGTCCTGACACAAAAGGGATTTGGAGGGGGGTTGTGGTATTGCCTCCTTTACTTCTGCGCTGCAGCCTTCAGAGCTGGGCAGCTGCAGCTGGAGAGTGGCAGCTGCTGACTGCGGGCCCTTGCTCTGCAGGCAGCAGTGCAGAAGTAAGAGTGGCAATACCACACCATGCCATCTTACTTCTGCACTGCTGCTGGCAGCGGCTCTGCCTTCAGAGCTGAGCTCCCGGCCAGCAGTCGCTGCTCTCCAGCCGCCCAGCTATGCAGGCAGCGCCGCCACCTGCAGCAGCACAGAAGTAAGGGTAGCAGTACCGCAACCCCTCTACAATAACCTTGTGACACTCCCACAACTCCTTTTTGGGTCTGGACCTCTACAATTACAACACTGTGAAATTTCTTATTGAAATAAATGAAATCATGAAATTTACGATTTTTAAAATCCTATGACCATGAAATTGACCAAAATGGACCATGAATTTGGTACGCCCTAATCATGAAACACATTTTCTCCAATCACTTCGATTTTTTTAGCGATGCCATTTTCCTTTTACATATTTTCTGCTTTTTTTTACAATTAATTTATTGTAGATTGAATTGAATAAGGAATAGCACATTAATATTTTTCTTGTATATTTCTATACTACCAGAAATAAAGATGGTGAAGAATACAAAAAGTGAGCCAAATAAGCATTATTTTATTCATGTTGGTGGCTTAAGTCCTTCAGTATCAGAGGTAAAATAGCCTTTCTTTAAACAATAATAATAATACCTTGTTTATTTAGTAAATTACTTTCATGCTGTACTTTACATCCTAAATATGCTATCTGTTGTAGGTTGATCTAAGGTCTCATTTCCAGAAGTATCAGGTTTTGGAGGTTTCAATATGTGAGTTTTCTAGTAACTACAGGTACATTCATATTAATGTAAACTTTATTTGTATTACATTTGTTACTGACAAAATAAGTGGCACTTAGGAAAGGTTGTTTTTTTGTTTTTACTTTGTAAGGTACTTTAATGTCAGTGGAATTTTAATTAAATCAATACATTTTCTACAGGTTATATTTTAGATGTTGACTGGCAGTGTCTAAGTTCCAGAAACAGTTGACATGTTACTGGAAAATACCAATTATAAAATGTCCTTGCTGGATTAAAATATTGTAGTTCAATTAAAAGCTGTATCTAACATTTTAAAGTGGAGAGCTGCACCATAATCAGAAGCATTTGTAATTAATGGATTTGGTATCATCTACATATGGAAGCTGGTTAAATTGTATATTAAATTGTATTTTTTCTTAGTTCTTGCACATGTTTTTAAATTTTAGGTATGCATCTCTGAGTTTTAAAAAAGCTAGTAAAGCAAAATTGGCTGTGGACGAAATGAATGGGAAAGAAATAAAAGGAAAAGCAGTAAATGTTCGTCTTGTAAAAACTGCAGGAGAAAATATACTTCCAGCTTCTCAAAAAGTTTCCAGACCACTTCACTATGAAAACCAAGCCACTGATAATTTGGAAGAAAATATTCAAGTCAGAACTACCTGCTCTGTCCCGGACTCTTTGAAAGTGCCTTCCACCACCTCAACCTCTTTGAAAGTGCTTTCCCCTCCCTCAGTTTCTTCAGCAGTGCCTGCCCCTACCCTGGCCTCTTCAAAAGTGCTCAGCTCTGATTTAAAACCACTTAGACATGAATCAGGACACATTTTATTCTCAGTTGATCAACAGGTAAATCATTCGTTTGGGACAGATTACGATGAGTTTTTAAAGTTAATTCTTACTTTGTACTTAGCATATTTTGCAAGTAGTGTTGGCTTGTGCAAAGTGCTCAAAAATCAGTATTTGTGGCATATTGTAGAAGGGACATAGCTCTCCATCTTCTGCCTAATGTTGATATCTCCACCTTTATTTCTTTAATGATGTAAGCTCATCAAATAACTATACAGTAACTCCTCACTTAACGTTGTAGTTATGTTCCTGAAAAAATGCAACTTTAAGTGAAACAATGTTAAACTAATCCAATTGTCCCATAAGATTTAATGTAAAGGCGGGGGGTTAGGTTCCAAGAAAATTTTTTGGGGGCAGACAAAAGGCATTATACTGTATACTATACAGTACTGTACTGTGGTTGGGAAGTGCCCCTGGCTTACCCCACACAGGCACAGCCCACTGCAGGCAAGGACCTTTGCAGCAGCAGAGGCAGCTTCCCCAGAGAACAGGCTCGGATTTTGCCAGGAATGCTCCAGGCCCACCTCTTCCCACCCCCACTCCAGCTCCTCTCTGGAGCACGCCACATCCCTCCCACCCAATGTCCTAAGCGCTGCCAAACAGCTGTTTAGCAGTGCTTAGGACTTTCTGGGAGGGAGGGGGAGGAGCAGAGACGCAGCGTTTCCCCACTCCTGCCCCTCCCTCCCAGAAAGTCCTAAGCGTGAAGTGCTGGGAGGGAGGGGCAGAGCGGGGAAGCGCCGTGTCTCCACTCCTCCCCCTCCCTCCCAGAAAATCCTAAGCACTGCTAAACAGCTGTTTGGCGGCGTTTAGGACTTTCTGGGAGGGAGGGAGAGGAGCAGAGACATGGCGCTTCCCCGCTCTGCCCCTCCCTCCCAGAAAGTCCTAAACACCGCCAAACAACTGTTCAGCGGCGCTTAGGATTTTCTGGGAGGGAGGGAGAGGAGCAGAGATGCGGGGCTTACCCGCTCCTGCCCCTCCCTCCCAGAAAGTCCTAAGCGTGAAGTGCTGGGAGGGAGGGGCAGGAGCGGGGAAGCCCCGCATCTCCACTCCTCCCCTTCCCTCCCAGAAAGTCCTAAACGCCGCCAAACAGCTGTTCAGCGGCGCTTAGGATTTTCTGGGAGGGAGGGGGAGGAAGGGGGAAGCTCTGGGAGGGAGGGAGAGGAGGCGGAGAAGCGGAACTTGTGCAATGCTCCCTTGTAAAGTCCCTGCTCTTCCACAGAATCTTACAAGCAGGCAGCCAAACGACGTTATAAGGGAGCATTGCACAACTTTAAAAGAGCATGTTCCCTAATTGAGCAGGGACGTAACATTGAAACAACGTTAAGTGGGACAACGTTAAATGAGGAGTTACTGTACCTGTACATTTCACCGCTGGAATAACTGATTTTATTTTGTTTTTTCTTTTAGATTTAAAAGTTTTCACTTTTAATAAGTTTGTATAAATGTAATGGATTGTGATTTATTAAGGTACAAGAAAGATTTTTGTGTTTGGCAGAAGAGCGGAAGGGAAAACTTCTGTTTAAATTGTATCCTAAATTATATGATGAATTCATTTTCAGATTTTCTTCGTCCACTGACTTTATCCAATAACAAGCTTTGTGGTTGTGATTATTTAAAAAAAACAACAACCCCCCTGAAAACTTATTCTACTTTGATTTAATATGAAACTGACTGTTCCTAGGGTAACCTAGATTTTGCCTAATTTAACATGGTTACACATGGAAAAACATAAAAATGGTAACCAAAATAAGAATATTTTTAATTTTAAGATATATGCAGTAGTTAGTTGCGTTGTAACATGATCAGTTTTGATCATGATATACATATCTATAAATATTTTACTATTGAACTAAATTTGTAATTGCTCCAATAGTTTGAAAAATGGTACATAACAGAAGCAATAATCTTTTGTAAAATAGAATAAGCAATCCATACAATACTTAACACATTCTATGTTCAATTGTTTTAATTTGCATCTAGAGTATAAGAGAGAATCCTCTGCAGATAAAACCTGTTCAGTTCTCTCCTAATCCATCTGCTACCTTTATACCTCCTAACACATTGAATTTGAGCAGCTTTACCAAATTGATGAAGAAACTAAAAGAACTGCATCCCAAGGCTAGTAGGTAAGAATATCTGATTTTTCTCCCCTGATTTATGAATCTAATATTCAAGATACAGACACACACCCCCAGGTTACGCAAACCCAACTTACGCAAATCCGCACTTATGCAAAAAGTTCCATAAGCTAGAAATAGGAGTGTGGGTGGGTTGGGGTTTTTTTGGGTTTTTTTGCGTAATTGTCGGGTATACGTTTCCAACGTATGCAAAATTCGAGTTACGCGAGCGTCTGTAGTCAAATGAAATGATAAATGTGGAATTGGTGAAAACATGTTTATATAATGTCACTCGGTTAAAGACAATCTTATTTCTGTCTCACTTGTTTAGAGATAATATTGTGGATGCTTTGCTGGAGGTCAGAACAAATAATAAAGGTTTCCTAAGTGGCTTGTCTATTAATGCTATTGTGGAAATGGCTTCCTTTGTTCTGAGGAAATCTGCATCCAAATGTGAGGAAAAAGTAGCGTAAACAGGTGAGCATTCTAGTGCAGAAAGAAAAATACTTTGAAATAGAAAATGTATTGTTTGTATGGCTGTATAACATAACTATATGTATAGCATAGTAAATAACTCTGCTTCGAGTACCACACATGCGCTTCATTGCCAGTGGGGAGTGCACTGAAAGAATTGTCACTGAAGAAGAATTAACTTCTTTTGCAATAGTTGTGTGATGATCACTTACTGTTTTTAATGTTTACCAAGTTAAATTGCTAACTCTATCAGATATAAATCTCACTGTGTAAAATTTGGCATACTTGGGATATTATCCAAATTGTTTCAGAATTTCTGCTGATTTCACAACAGAGAGGAAATCTCCATTAACATTACTGTACATATAGATGGTGCTGCATGTACAAAAATTTTCCAGACAAAAGTGACATCTAATGGCCTGTTCTTTTAACAGAAATCCATATAGGTAGTCCAGAGAATATATACTAGATCCAGTTTTGTATTAAAAGTTGACAGTCCAAGTTCTGTTAAACATGAGGATTGGATGGGTGATTTGCCATTCTTGGTCTTTTGGGGAGGAGGGGGATTTATTTGATGGGATTCTGTGGGTTTTGGTTTTTTTAAGGAACTCTGATTGATCCTCCTTTCTGCAGCCCTGCATCTCCCACAGTTCTTGACATCTGGGCTGCTCTGTTCACTTTGCAGCTCACAGAGGCCGATCAATTTTTTGGCACTTCCAGTCTGGCTGCTGCTTCTTTGCTCCCACTCCAGGCCAATTTTTCTCCTTCTGAAGCAGAGTGTTGATTGCTGTTTTAGTGCTCCTGCCTTCTCATCTGCCTAATGGGGGGGGGAGGGGGATCATCAAAATTTGGGGAAGTGGTGAGCAGTGATCTCCCTCCTAGCCCCTCTTCTCCCCCCTTGGTTAGTTTTTTGGCTGGGTGTTTGAACGCTCCCACTCCAGAGCCTTCACTGCAGTGCCTCCCTGCTGGTTCCTCTGCACCTTCGAGTTATGGCAGAGCAGCCTAAAAAGCACTGAATGAAAAGCCAAATGGTTTTCCATCTGTGAGACAGCCACCATAAGAGATCTGGGAAATAGAAGCCCTCTGACTCCTCTTCCCCCTCCTCCACAGAGGATAGTGAATTGTTGGACTCTGACTCTGATCAAGACCAGGAAAAGACTCAGCAAAAGTTTGTTCCCCCTGAGAAATTCAAGGCCATGTGCAAAAAGGTTGTATCTACTGTTCAGATTCAACCGAAACAGAACCCTGTGAGTAAGCCTATGAGAAAATTTCTCTTCTTGAAAAGCTCCCCTGAGGCACGATTCCCCTACATTCCTCCTTCAGGGAAGTAATCGGGGATGAATGAGACAAGTCAAGCAAGGGCAAACATACTAACAAAAATTATCTTAGATTCTACAGGATCCAGCAATCAAAGGTCCAGCTTACTGAGATACAGAAAGTTGACGCTCCATTAGGGTTCCTGGCAAAAGATACGGTTATCCCCTCAGAAGGGGAGTTCTAGATAATACTTAGTCCTGCCTTGAGTGCAGGGGACTGGACTAGATGACCTCTCGAGGTCCCTTCAAGTTCTGTGATTCTATTCTAAGGATCCCACGGTTAGAAATGGAGGCCACTCTCAAAAAAGACTGAGGCCTCCTGAGCCTCCAACAGGGCATCCCTAGAGGCTGCTTGCTTTGCGAGAGCATCTCTCTCTTAGCTGGAAGATCTCAGAGCTCTCAAGGATAGAGATCACCCTGACTTCGACT
This sequence comes from Platysternon megacephalum, assembly GCA_003942145.1. NCBI lineage: Eukaryota > Metazoa > Chordata > Testudines > Platysternidae > Platysternon > Platysternon megacephalum. The sequence continues at coordinate 17,826,065 of QXTE01000015.1, read as the reverse complement.
CTATTTTGAAGAAAGTTTCCCGAGCAGCAGCGTTGCTGGCACCTCAATGGCTGTGATGAGATTCTCAGCCAAAGCCAGGACCTCCAGCTCAGTGACCAGGTACTACCTATGGCTCTGTCCCTGGAAGGCGTATAGCCACTCTAAATTAGTGCTGTTCTCCACTTTCCCCTCCCTCAGTTTCTTCAGCAGTGCCTGCCCCTACCCTGGCCTCTTCAAAAGTGCTCAGCTCTGATTTAAAACCACTTAGACATGAATCAGGACACATTTTATTCTCAGTTGATCAACAGGTAAATCATTCGTTTGGGACAGATTACGATGAGTTTTTAAAGTTAATTCTTACTTTGTACTTTGCACAAGCCAACACTACTTGCAAAATATGCTAAGTGCTCAAAAATCTCCCTACCATAGCACTTAGCCTTCAACAGTTAGGCCTCCTAGTTTTGTGCATATGGACCACTCCATTGGTACAGTCACACATCAGGCACCTTCAGGCCTTCATCCTGAAAGTATGGGACCACTGCCTGGAATGCATGAAGGATCAAATAAAGGTTCTGGTGCAGGTGATAGACTCCTTGAAATGGGGGTGACCCCAGGGCAGTGTCCACAAGGGTATGCTGCTTTCCTGTTCTGCACAACTGATCCCAGCCTGAAGGTCTGGGGAACACACAGCTCAAGGCACCTGGAAAAAAGGACTCAGCATAGACATTCTAGAACTAAGAGCAGTCATGCTTGTGCTATGAAGATTACAGTCCAGCTTAGAGGGGAACCACATCCTTAGTCAAACAACATGATCACAGTCACATGTATGAACAACCAAGGAGGAAAAAGAATCCCAGTGTTACACACCAAAGCAATGGAAATTGTGAAGTGGGCAGAACATTCTTCTCCATCAGGGCAGCTCACACAAAGGGAGACCTGAACCAGAAGGGGTGGAGTGGCTCAGCAGGCGCAAGGTGAACAACTCTGTCATGCCTGAATCAGAAAGCCTTTGAATTGATCATTGAATCATTCAGCCTGCGCTCATGTGATCTGTTTGCAAACCACATGAACACCAAGAGACCAAGATACTTCACCAAGGAGATCAACATGGGAACCTGAATGCCCTATTGCACAGATAGTAGCAAAGTCTCCTCTGAGTTTCCACCCTTCATGTTATTAAGGAAGTTGATCCAAAAAATAAAACTGGAGCAGGTGACAGTGATACTGATACTTCTCCTTGTCTGAGGAGACCTAATAGCACTGAAATTAGGATCGCCACTACAGCTCCCAAAGAGACAAAACATCCTATCACAAGGTCATCTTCATCTGTACCCAAACTGGTTGTATCTAACAGCCTGACTATTGAAAGTGATGCGCTAGTATCATTGGGCCTTTCCTTGAGAGTCATCAGGACACTTTTCTTCCAGAAGAGCATCGAATTTGAAAGCATACTCCTCTCTCTCTCTACCATAGGTGCTGATTCTGTGGGTGCTCCGGGACTTGAGCACCCAGGGGAAAAAAAACAGTGGGTGCTCAGCACCCACTGGCACCATGAATTAGCTCCTCCCTGTCCACCACAGTGCCTCCTGCCCGCCGGTGGGCCCTGCTGATCAGCACCTCCCCATCCCTCCCAGTGCCTCCCACCTGCCGTGATCAGTTGTTCAGCAGCATGCAGGAGGCGCTGGGGAAGAGTGGGAGGAGTGGGGGCAGGAAGAGGCAGGGGTGGAGTGGGGGCGGGGCCTGGTGCCACCCCTCAGGGAACTCACAAAATCAGCGCCTCTGGTCTGGACCAAGTTCTGCAGATGGCGCCAGGAACACGAGACAAATCCCAGAAATCCAGGAATTCTGGCTAACTTGGGTTTTCTCCAAAAGGGTTTCGACAAAGGTTTCCAACCCAGCACCAGTGCATGCTGGATGTCTGCCCTTAGTAGATTGATATTCAAAGTACCCACAGGTTCATTGGCAGAGAGCCCCCAGGTAGCCAGCTTCCTTAGGACAGTCTGATTAGGCAAGCTAGTGATCAGGCCTTTTTTTTCTCAAATGGAACCTCCCACTTGTACTGAGGGTCCTGATAAACCACTCTTCACGCCACTAATGTCTGTCAGCATTTTTTGTCCATCAAGACTTTGTTCATCAAGTGAGTGTCAGAACTGGCAACCCTTTCTATGCAGGAGCCTTACTTCTTGCTTCATGAGGACAAAGTGGTGACCAGGATTCCAGAATCATTTATTCCAAAGGTGAACTCTTCTTTCCATGCATCCCAAGGGGCGATTCTCTTTTCATTTTGACCAAGGCCGCAGCATCCCATCAAGGAAATTTGGCACATCTTAGATGTTAGGCCCTGAAAATCTACATCAAACGTACAGGGTCTACGAAGAGAATGGGGTGCCCTACTTGTATCTTTCTACATGAAATGCCAAGAACTCAGAGCATCCAACTTCTTTCTCACTAGCGTATTAGACTATGCATTGTACAAAGCATCAGCGAGTCTGGTCCAGCAGGGGTCAGGGTACACTACAAGTGATACCTCATGACCTCATGGGCAGAAAGAGCTAGTGCATCCATACTGGAAATTCGTAAGGTGGCTACCTGATCAACTGCTACTACCTTTATCAAACACTACAAGGTGGACTTCCTGTCCTTGGCCTTAGCATCCTGTGGCAGGAAGGTACTGCAAGCAGTATCCCGGAAATGATTTTGCACTTTGAGCAAATGTTGTAAATAGGAATGGATACTGTTTTTCTAGTCCTCTGACCTTATCCTTTACTCTCCCTACATCTCTTCACTGCTCGCTACTTCCCAGACATCAAGAATTGTGGGAGACGCAGGGCTGCAGAACAGAAAATTTCTTATAATTTCCTTTCTGCTAGCAGCATCTCCCACACTTATACCCACACTAAATGGCTCAAGGGCCAGAAGGTCAGGTGCTGAGAGGGATCTTTACCATGAGACTGTATTTTCTGTTTTGGTCCACTGTATATAATAGGCAGTTAAGTATTTCATACTAATACTGTTATACATGTTTTTGCAGCTTTGGAATAACTCACCTGGCCATAGGCAGGAGCAAAGGGAGCGTGGCCAGAGCGCAGCTCCAAAAAGTTGATCTGCCTCTGTGAACTCAAAGTGAGTAGAGCAGCCCAGATGTCAAAAATTGTGGGAGACGTTGCTAGCAGAAAGGAAAATTATTGGTAAGAAATTCTCCCTGATTCCGGGTACATGCTCCGCCCAGGTCGTCTCCTGCATGATCATAGGGAGCAGGCCTGCTCGGACAGCAGTGGCTGCTCTAGAAAGCTGCAGCAACCATAAGAAGACTAGAGGGTGACAAGCCGAGAAAGGTGCACTCTGTGCCCCCTGCCCCCTTCCCCCCCTAAAAATAGGCTGCAGCTTAGAGAAGGAACACTCTGCAGGAGGGAAGACAGCAAGAAGCCTGGGAAGAAAACTGGGGGTTGGGAAGGAGCTCTTGTGACATCTTTCATTGGAAATGGGGTTAGCCCTGGAAACAGTGGCACTGACCTCCCTACTGCTGATGCTGCAGAGCTGCCAGTGGCCCCACTGAACTTCCCCCATGCCCCAGCATTTTGAGCTGCCTTATGGAAGGGAGGAGATGTGGGGTGAGTTCCCCCCACATATGCAGGACCCCTCTCTCTGAGGGTTCATACAGCCCAGCCGAGGAGAGAGTCTTTGGGTGTGGAGGGACCTCACAGTGTACATTTCCATTTGCTATGACATAAGTATAGTGGGCTTCCTTTGAGAGCAGTATGCATGCACACCATCTCCTCCATTATTTGCTGTTTGTCCACCTATGCCTAGAGTCACCGTACCCTCCACTCTAGGGTGTTACAAGTTCTCTTCCTCAGTCCCCCAGCTCTTTCCTATTACAGTGGGTGGGATGTTTCTTGCACTTTCCCCCACATGCCCAGAATTGGTTCAGGGACAGGGGGATCTGTCCAGCCCCATCACGTCTATTCTCTTGTGGTGGTTCCTCCCCTAAGCTGCACCAAATCGTTTATTTGGAGGGGGGCATTCTGCTCCTCAGTAACTTTTTAATGTCTGCGTTGAAGGGCAGTTGGAAAGGTTGGTGTTTATGTAATTACAAAATAAGACCATAAGAATGGCCATCCGGGGTCAGACCAGTGGTCCATCTAGTCTAATATCCTGTATCCCAACAGTGGCCAGTGCCAGATGCTTCAGAGGGAATCAACAGAACAGGACAATTATCGAGTGTTCCACCCGCATCTTCTAGTCCCAGCTTCTGGCAGTCAGGCTTAAGGATGCCCAGAGAATGGGGTTGCATACCTGACTCTCTTGACTAATAGCCATTGATGGACCTATCCGCCATCAACTTACCTTATTCTTTTTTGAACCCTGTTATACTGTTGCCTTCACAATGTCTCATGGCGACGAGTTATATAGGTGGACTGTGCATTGTGGGAAGAAGTACTTCCTTATGTATATTGTGAACCTGCTGTCTATTAATTTCATTGGGTGACCCCTAGTTCTTTTGTTATGTGAAGGGTTAAATAACATTCGTTATTCACTTTCTCCACACCATTCATGTTTTTATAGACCTCTGTCATATCCGCCCTTAGTTCTCTCTTTTCTAAGATATTAACAATATATATCTAAAATTGTATATATTTTATCATCTTCCCCACCCTTCCTATGTCATTCATCATATTAGGCAAGCTCTTCAATGCATATACCAACTACCTTTGTGTTTGTACAGCACATAAAATAACAGAGCCATAGACCTGAAGAGAGTCTCTGGGCACGATGCAGTATAACTACTAAATGTCACCAGCTGGCCCTGCCCTCCTGTGGTGGTGATGAATTTCGCATGGGGATGCATTTACCTGAAAATATGGAAGAAAAGGGGAGAGGATTAGTCAGTAGCCCCAAATGTGTATTTAAAATTATAGATATAATTTTTAAATACACATTTTAAAGGCCAGTATTGGCAATTTGCTCATCCTGATCTTTGCTTTTAGGGAGTTACTTGAATTATGAGAACTGTGCTTTAAGCTGATTGCATATAGATAAAGAAAGCAATGTTTAATATATTCAGACGTCTGTTTGATGGGGTTTTTGGAGAGGGCTAATACTATGCTTCCTGTTACAATAAAGGGCTGGAAAGAACTCAATAGGTGTTTGGCTGGCTGAATTCCTCTTGAAATAGTTACTTTAAAGCTTCTGGGATTTTATTTATTGTGTGGTTAGGGTGCCTAGAGTCTTGGATAGGTGCCTTTATTACTTTAAATCTAAATAAAATTAAAGATGATAAATGTGCTAACGTTTTTACAGAATGTCTAATACTTAACAAACAATTATTATTTTCACAGCATTGCAAGCGTGGATGCAGAAAAGACCAAGAGAACCAGTGTGGAAAAGTGCTTGGTTTTTTTTAATAATTTTTAGTTTTATTTACAAAACATTTGTAATATTTGAAAGCCCTGAAATGTGTTGTGTTCAAGTGGATGAGCATTCTCAAAATAGTATTTTATAAACTTTCCTTTGTAATTTTTTGTTCCACTCGTGAAAAGATAGTCACAACAATCTGTAGCAAGATTTTGACTTTCATTGTGAGGGAGCTGGATAAAATGAAAGCAGCCTTCTGCCACTGAGGCTCTGAAGCAACCAGGTCATTAGTTGCCAATGGGGAAAAACTAACATCTGTGTAAAAACTGTAATCTTATTAGAGCATGTTAATGAGAAAAAAGGTTAAAAATAACTTTAAGAAAAGTTTGCTCTTGTTAAAGTTTGTTTATAGATATTCAAGTATGTGCTTTCAAATTTCCTGTGGATGAACATCCATTGAGGAAATACCTTTTGAGTAACTTAGTCAGTCCTGGAAGCTGGTGTAACATCTAAACGTATTTTGCAGCATATTATGTTTAACACTGTAGTGTGAAACAAATGTTATGTCACAGGTCTTCCATACAGCAAGTTACCAGTGTTTGTTTTGCAGGAGAGCGTGATATAAATATTAGTTGTAGACTTTGGTTTCACAAACTCATATTTAGACTTCTAAAAAATAAATGTTTGTAAATGTTGCATATGGTCTTTATTTCTTAATTTTGAGGTTATATTTTAAATTTTTCATAGATTAAAAATGTAGTGCAATACAAAAACCTCAGTGTCATTTTTTTATTGCCAACATGTAGCACAGTGTAAATGCATCAGGCCAACTTCTAGTTTTTGAAGTGCTGCATAAAGATTGTGGCAGTTCATTATAAAACTGTTAAAACTCAGAATTTTCACTTCAGGGGAAATTTCAACATTTTAGAATTTCCCACAAAACAGAATTTCCAAAAAATTTCTGTTTCAGTATTGTGAAATTTGCTTCAAATTTTATTTTATGGGTCTTTTCATTTATATATTTTATATTATTTCATAACATGTCAGAAGTATTAGTACATACTACTTACATTTCATAATGTCAGAGGTAATGTAATAGTTGAAAAAAACTATTTTCATTTTATTTTTAAAATCAAAGGCACCTGTTACTTAATACTAATTGAAACGTCATCTTTTCCAGATCAGAGTTCCTCCTGTGTGTTTTAATAAACAAATTGATGACAGTTTGTAAAAATCAACATTTTTCAGAATGTTATGATTTCAATGAAAATGGCATTTGTCTGCCCAAAAAAAAAAAAAAGTGTGACTAAGTTTCTGACCAGCTCTATTTCATTATTTAACAATAGAACAGTTAAGCATTTGTAAACAAAAATAGGTGAACTTAGACCCTGATTCAGCAAGGTACTTCAGCACATGCCTAATGTTAAGCATGCATGTAGTCCCAGAGTTAGGCACATGCTTGGCTATCTTCCTGCATTGGGAGTGGGGGGGGGGGAGGAGGCTGAGCAGCTGGACTGTCTAGCTCAGGGGTTCTCGAACTGGGGGTTGGGGACCCCTCAGGGGGTCGTGAGGTTATTACATGGGGGGTCGTGAGCTGTCAGCCTCCACCCCAAGCCCCGCTTTGTCTCCAGCATTTATAATGGTGTTAAATATATTTTAAAGTGTTTTTAATTTATAAGGGGGGGGGGTGCACTCAGAGGCTTGTTATGTGAAAGGGGTCACCAGTACAAAAGTTTGAGAACCCCCATGTCTAGCTCTGGTTGCCGGGGAGAGGTGGGGAGGCTGAGCACACAGGCTCTCTGCTTCACCATACCTGTGGGGGTATGGGGAGAAGGCTGAAGACCCAGGCCAGTCTGGCATGGGGCTGGAAGTGAAATTGACAGAACATTCCCAGCAGGAAGCTTAAAAAATCCACTTTGTTTCTACTGAAACAGAATTTCCCTTCCCATGAAAAATTTTGCTTTGACATTTTGAATTTTTTTCAAAAACACTATTTTTTCACAGGAAGATATTTCCATTTTATGGCCAGCTTTACATGAAGTGCTATATCACATTAGGGTGGAGAGTCATAAACGGCATTTTAGCAGAGGACAAAAATGTACTCATTGAAGCTACAGGGATTTTTAAATGGATTGAAAGTTTGTCAGAATGCTTGCAGTTCCCATTTGAAGAAAAATGAAATTATAAAATAAATGATAACCAAAGAAAAATGAATATTCAGAGTATTTAAAAAATAAATATAGACCTAGCAGCTTATCTTTGTTTATGTAGTTTCCAAAATTGGACAAAAGAATATTAGCAGAATGGATTCAATAGAACTAGGGTAACGTGTTCTAAATGTTGTGTACTGAAGTGTATGTGTACAAAGCCCAAATATACAAATACAGGTTCCCAGATCAGTGATTGTAACAGTTCTAATTCCTCCACCTTTCTGTGCTAGGTTCCCTCCAATAGGTGTGTTGGGTTTTTGTTTTGTTTTGTCAATCAGTTAAAACCACGTTTCACCTTAGCTTCCCCTGACTAGGAAGAAATATGGACACGGACACACCAATAGAACAAACAAGCCTACAGAAATGTGGTAATTTCTCACTGCTGAAGTGTTACACTCCTACCACTAGATATAAATAAGGGGAATTGTATAAGGGTATGAATAGCAATCACAAAATCTCCCTCATATGATCTAAAATGGTGTCTACTAGGCAGTTTACTGATTTGAACAGGCAAAATAATAAATAAATACACCCCTTTGGTAAGAGTACCCAGATTTCTGCTTGTTACATAAGGGCAGAAGGAAGGTGGAAATCAAGCCTGGAGTGTGTACTTTGCAGCTAGTTTCCTTTTCAAGTTTTACTTTGGGGCTTAATATTCTTTTCAGCCTTTTTAAAAAATAAAATTAGTATGTTTCCTCTTAACTCTTGAATAATTCTTGCTTATGGGCTTTCTCAGCCTCAGTACCGAGTGGCTTTGTCACACTTGGGTAATGGAATGGAACTCTTCACCTCCTTTCATTTTTGACTCCACCAAGGTCAGTAGTGAACAAAAGTTGTTACAATCTGATGGTTATCTGTGGACCATTGAAAATGGCTATCTTACTTCATTTCCAAGTGTCCACATCCAAAAGCCTTGCTTGCAATTGATAGTCTCTCCATGGTGGCTAATTATTATAAATGCTATGGAAATAGAACCACAGTATTCTCTTACCCCTGGAGATGGTCCCACCAGGTCATGGTTGAGGCACATTGCTTGTGCAGTGTGGACAGGTTTGTTGAGTCTGCTCTATCTGTTGACTTCTATTACTGCTGAGTGTTGTCCATCTGGCACCTTTCACCAACATCAAATTCTCTTCACACCAAACTAATTTGGATGATTCGCTGGCCTCTTTACACTCAAGTGCAATTTTGAAAACTCTTTTATAGACGTAGTTGGGGAAATTTTGGTTTTATTTTTGCACTGCAGCCTTGTTTAGTTCAAATATTCAAAAATAGTTTGATTTTATTCCTAAATTGTGGTTGTTGCACTGCTTTTTTCCACAAGTATAACCATGTAAAGATAGAAGTACCAATTCTTGTTTTCTTTCAGTATTTCAATTACGAGGTGGTAATCATTTTATTTTGTGTCATTTCACTGTAGATCTGGTGGTCTCGGATTGTTTGAAAACTTTACTCTTTGCTTGTCATCAGAAAGAGTCCAGTGGAGAGCAACAAAAATGATTAGNATGTCACTTAAGAGTTTTCTAAATCGTAGGCTTTACTGTAGTTCAAAGTAAAATGTTGTTCTCACACCTGGTGCAACTTCATGAATTTCTATAGGAGTGCACATGGTGGTGGTTGATAATTTGATCCATAGACAATATATGGACTGCAGTGAGATGCAAAATAATATATTATAAAGATTAAATAATTTCTTCATATTCCCAACACAAATAAACAATTCTTCGTTTAATTTGTTTATGTAGTTTTTTACTTAAGTTCTTATATGGCTCCCAGAACATCTCACAATTTTTAATATATTTATCCTCACTCACAAGGTAGGGAAATACTATTTATCCCCATTTTACAGATGGAGGAACTAAGGCACAGGAAGACTAAGCAATTTGACCATGGCCACACAGGACATCTGTGGCAGTGCAGGACGTTGAACTCTGGTCTCCCAAGTCCTAGGCTAAAGCTCTAATCACTTCTTTTCTATGTGCTGTGTATACATAGAGCTTAGCCTTAAATGGTCCATTGATTACCTCCCTGCAGTTTTGTTCTTCTCCAGCAGTTGGCTCAAGTGTTCCATAGCTGATATTTCTAGGTAATATAAGTAAAAAGATCATATTTCAGTGAAGCGGGATTTCTTTAATATTGGAATGTCATTTCTATTTCAGGTATTGCTAAGGCACCTATCACTGTGGTTCTTAAGTGCCCCTTAGATTTAGGCATGGAAATAGATATTTAAGCATCCACAGCTTTAGTGTACTGGATGTTTAATAAGCTGTCAGTGCTATGTAAAAAATCTACTCCAAGTTCTTTCCTGAAAATGAAATGTCCATAGTGTGGCCTAAGTTTACGTGCATATCTTAGTATGGAACATACAGAAGCGAGAGCAGATTGTATTTTAATTAGTAAAAGAAATCTTCTGTTTATCAAAGCTGAAAAATCCACTATAAATTAGCTCTGCAGGGTGTATTAAGTGCTCCTTGCTTGGCTAATGAGGACACCAATAAAGTAATGATAGAAAGCTCTTAAAGGGGTCTAAAACTGTATAATAATTAGAATTCTGAGTTGCTGGTGCATAACTTAGACCAGGGGTCAGCAACCTATGGCACGCGAGCTAATTTTCATGGCACTCTGCTGCCGGCCTGGGGTTCCGTCTGTAAATGGCTTTCCGTTTTTTGCAGTGCGCTGTGCAATCTTGTAACTTCCTTCTGTAGCTTTGGCTGTAACACCTGGTCTAATTTCAGTTGCTGATGACTTGACATGCAGGAGACCAGGCTAAATAAGCTGGTGGTCCCGTCTGGCCCTGGACTATCTGGCCCCCATCACTGCAGTAGCTGAGCAATTCACTATTTTTAAGACACCCTCCCGGCAGCCATGCGGGGCAGGGCAGTTCCCATTGTACAGAGGGGAAACTAAGGCACAAAGGAGACATCCACACCGTGATAAACTCGCCACACCAAGTCTCAGCCTGGGGCAGCTGACTCAGGCTTGCAGGGCTAAAATTATCAATGTAGATGCTGCGAGACCCTTTCTGGGATCTCAGAGACTGAGCATCTACATCACTCTTTCCAGCCCCGCGAGCCAGAGCCAGCTGCTGCCCGTTTATTGCAGCGCAGACATACCCAGACAGGCTGAGTGACTGGCCCAAGGTCGCGCAGGAAGCCTGTAGCAGAGGAAGGCAGGGGCAGTGAGTTGTATGGGCCTGTGGTGCCCGGGCTCCAGGAATATTCAGGGCCCAAGGGCCCAGCTCTGCCAGTGTTCAGAGAGGTTAACAATTGATCATTCAGAAGCCTGTGTGTAGCTTAAAGTATCCAAATACGTGCCAGACATTGGAAAACTCATCAAGGAAAAGCAAGGGCAAGGATCACACTAAACTCATAAGATCTGCATTTTAATTTAATTTTAAATGAAGCTTCTTAAACATTTTAAAAGCCTTATTTACTTTACATACAACAATAGTTTAGTTATATATTATAGACTTAGAGAGAGACCTTCTAAAATGTATGACTGGCACACGAAACCTTAAATCAGAGTGAATAAATGAAGACTCGACACACCACTTCTGAAAGGTTGCCAACCCCGACTTAGATCATTGGTTTAAACTTTACTGTTTTATAAAAATGTTAGAACTCTATTCCATTATGGTAGTTCACACAGGAGGGACACAGATTTGATGAAAGCTATGCTTTTGTTATCTTTTCCCCCCAAAAAAATCTCATTGGTGTTTTGCTCTTCTTAATTCAGATACACTCCTCACTTCCAATTTAAACCTGTGCTGAGCTGAAAGTGTATCTTATCTACTGAAGGTAAGCCAGTAGCTGGTATTGAGGGGTTTTATTTGTAACAGCCAGTATTGCAAATACAAGCCTGAATATGAAATTCATGCCTCAAAGCTGTTGTTTCCTGCTCACGCTATTAATTAAAATTCTGCAAGCAAATCCTGTTACACTGTTGAGTTCAAATGCTGATCTTACTGTTACACTTGTCCATGCAACCCCACTGAGCAGGGCTGCCTGGGGGCAAGTGGGGCAATTTGCCCCGGGCCCCACAGGGGCCCCCATGAGAGTTTTTGGCAGGTCTTCGGCAGCAGGTCCTTCAGTGCCGCCGAACACACCCCCATCGAGTGAAGGACCCGCTGCCGAAGACCCAGAGCTTCTTCCGCTCCAGGTCTTCAGCGGCAATTCGGCGGCGGGTCCTTCACTCGCTCCGGGACCCGCTGCCGAAGTGCCCCGAAGACCCCAGGCCCCCTGAATCCTCTGGGCGGCCCTGCCACTGAAGGCAGGATTTGATTGGATTTTAGTTGATAATTCTGGGATCTAATCCAGCTCTGTTATGTAGCTGTGTTGAATCTGCAGGGCTCATAGGAGTAAAAATGCATGGTTAAATACTAAAAGCAGGTATGACTAAAAGCATACAGGATATATTGGATGTGTGCCATTTTTACACAGTCACTTCTCAGGGTAGAGCTACACCAAAAGTCAATAGGAGTAATTTGTGGTGTACTTGAAGAAAGCACTGAGCTCAAGATTAACCCACACACACATCAGGCTCTTGCCTACCTTTAATTACTAGTGAGCCTGCTGTGGATTGAGCCTTGTTAGCTCATTAGTAGTCCACCACTAGTCACCTTATTTTAAAAAATGGTATTTCCAGATAAGGGTGGGCTTAAGTATAGTATGCAGGTGAAGCCACTTAACTTTGCAGGAGGTAATAAATTCTTCAATTGTAACAGCTTTTATAGTCCTTTATCCAAAGTTTTAGTACTGAAGGAGTAATGTATCAAAGTCATACCTAAAGACTTAAGGAAATGCAGTTGCCCTAATGAAAAGGTAAGGGGATTATCAGAAGCTTTTTATCTACATGAGTGAAGCCTGCCTTCCTTAGCATTTCAACTGGCCACCAATATTTGTTTTTTCATCTTTCCTCCATTCTTTTTTGACGTCTGTCCCTAATGGCTGCCGTCCTTCCTTAAGCCTAAGGCAGTGGGGCCCAATATTAAACAGGAGGTCCACATAAAGCTAAGCACAACCTTGTGTGGGCCAAACAGATGCTACATATTTTAATAAGATTTAAAGTCACCTGTATTGATTGATATTTTAGTCCATCGTGTTTTGTATGCATTTAGAGAGGTTGTGTCTATGTACAGTATTGTCTGTTTACACACTTGTGTCAACTAAAATGATGTAAACCTGATGACAAAACGCTAATGAGTCAGCTGTTAGTATATTGTGTTAAAGCAGGCTGCGGGCCTTATGAAATGCTTTAGTGGGCCGTGTCCAGCAGGGGCCATAGGTTGGGCACTCCAGCCTAGGGAAGATGGAGCAGTTCTGTCCTATTGAGAGAGAGCACTTTGGCCTGTAATGGGGTATAGGTTCTGGATCCCTTCCAGGTGTGAGTCTGATCCAAAGGCTGCTGCAGTCAATGAAAAGATTCTCTTGACTTCAATTGGATGATAGACCCCCCAATAGTTATTCAATAAGAGAGACCCAACAATTTGTGGTGGGAATTCCCTGTAAGGCGGAGCACTGACTACTCTCGGAAACCTCAAAAATGACACAGCTGGAAGGTTGAGTGTTGTGTGACCTTATTTACTGGTTCCAAGCTAGCAGGTCTCCTCATATTACAACAGATGGCAGCAGAGCAAAGGATTTTGCTGCCCAAAATAAATTGGAGATCTTTCCAAGCATCTAACTTTTCTTTTTCCTAAATGAGTGAAACTATGAATGTGTTATTTTTGTGGGCATATATTCACTGTCACCAAAGGCTCTTAAGCAAAGTAAGCTGTCATGGGATAAGAGGAAAGGTCCTCTCATGGATCAGTAGCTGGTTAAAAGATAGGAAACAATGGGTAGGAATAAAGGGTCAGTTTTCAGAATGGGGAGAGGTAAATTATAGTGTACTCTAGGGCTCTGTACTGTTCAGTGATCTGGAAAAAGGGGTAAACAATGAGATGGCAAAATTTGCAGATGATACAAAACTACTCAACATAGTTAAGTCCAAAGCAGACTGTGAAGAGTTAGAAAGGGATCTCACAAAATTGGGTGATTGGGCAATAAAATGGCAGATAAATTCCATGTTGATAAATGCAAAGTAATGCACATTGGAAAACATAATCCCAACTATACATATAACATGATGGGGGTCTAAATTAGCTATTACTACTCAAGAAAGAGATGTTGGAGTCATTGTGGACAGTTCTCTGAAAACATCCACTTAATGTGCAGTGGCAGTCAAAAAAGCTACCAGAATGTTGGGAATCATTAGGAAAGGGGTAGATAAGACAAAATATATTGCATCTGTAGAAATCCATGGTACGCCCACATCTTGAATACTGCGTGCAGATCTGGTCGCCCCATCTCAAAAGAGATATATTGGAATTGGAAAAGGTTGAGAAAAGGGCAACAAAAATGATTAGAGGTATGGAACAGCTTCCAGGTGAGGAAAGATTAGTAAAACTGAGACTTTTCAGCTTGGAAAAGAGAGAGTCAGGGTGGATATGATAGAGGTCTGTAAAATCATGACTGCTATGGAGAAAGTAAATAAGGAAGTGTTATTTACTCATAAGACAAGAACTAGGGGTCGCCAAATGAAATTAATAGATAACAGGTTTAAAACAAACAAAAGGAAGTATTTCACATAATGCTCTGTCAACCTGTGGAACTCCTTGCCAAAGGATGTTGTGAAGGCCAAGACTATAACAGGGTTCAAAAAAGAACTAGATAAGTCCATGGAGGATAGGACCATCAATGGCTATTAGCCAGGATGGGTAGGGATGGTGTCCCTAGGCTCTGTTTGCCAGAGGCTGGGAATGGGTGACAGATAATGGATCACTTGATTACCTTTTCTGTTCATTCTCTCTGGGGTATCTGGCATTGGCCACTGTCAGAAGACCGGATACTGGGCTAGATGCACCTTTGGTCTGACCCAGTATGGCCGTTCTTAACTTCTTATGTCACCTACCCTCAAGAACAGTTACAGTTTTCACTTGATGCTAGACAAGACACATTTCAATTGAATCAAGGAGAGTATCAGATATTAAAGCCACTATACATGAATATAATTTAGTGACAATGTTTCGCCTATCTCTTTGTTAAAAATGAGGTGGTCTTTGGTTTAAACATTTACCACAAGGGCTCTTCCTTAAGCGGACTATAAAGCTTAAATTACAATTTTAAATGTTCTAACAGTGGAAGAAAACTCCAATGCACCATCAGCCTTTACCACCTGGAGGTGCTATGCCACATTTTGTGATTTTTTTAAAATTGATTTTTCACAAAAAGGGAAAGGACAAAAAGGTAAATGATTTACAGTATGTACATGACCACCAGCGTTATGAACTGACCAGTCAACCACACACCTCATTTGGAACCAGAAGTAGACAATCACATGCTTCAGAGGATCTGAAATCGAATTATGTGGTTTTTCAGCTCCTCAAAGCTACACGACCAAACTACTACATAGACATAACATATTAAAAAGTACAGGAGTACTTGTGGCACCTTAGAGACTAACAAATTTATTTGAGCATAAGCTTTTTTTTTGAGCATAAGCTTTTGTGGGCTACAGTCCACTTCTTCGGATCCGAAGAAGTGGACTGTAGTCCACGAAAGCTTATGCTCAAATAAATTTGTTAGTCTCTAAGGTGCCACAAGTACTCCTGTTCTTTTTGCTGATACAGACTAACACGGTTGCTACTCTGAAACATAACATATGAAAGTACCCACTTTTCTTTTACACAAATACAAAGGGTGTGTAATTTGTAATTATTTATGGACATGATGTCGCCATCAGGATTTAGGCAGGACTCTGAGTCACAGGGCTGGGTTCTACTTAGAAGCGGGATGAGACCGTGAGGCCCAATGATTGTAGGTGTAAGAATTCAGTTGTGGTGGCCGAATCCTGGTCAGTTACTTACTCGCTAAGGAACAACATTGAATGTGTGCTGCAAGTTTGACCCCGCTATTTAAAAAGTGTAACGATGGTCTGGAACTTTATAATAATAGATGAGGAAAGTGGAATGCCCTCGGGCCTGTCCTTTTAAAGCTAACATGCGTGAAATTATTATTAGTGACAGTTATTGACGGTATATCCGGAAACCCTCAAACACGTGGAGAGGCGGTAAAGTCACAGTTAGTTGGGATTAGGTCCTGCTTTGAGCAGGGGGTGGGACTAGATGACCTCCTGAGGTCCCTTCCAACCCTGGTATTCTATGATTCTATGAATAGAGGTGCATGGTCAGGGGCAAGGGCATCAGAAAAGTAGGCTTGGACCCAGGTGTCAGTTCATTCTCCTTCACCTAATTGTGCACCTGAGTCCTGATCAAAAGCCCATTGGAGTTTTTCCATTGACTTCAACAAGTATTGAATTAGACCATTGGCCTGCTCAACCCAGGGTTGTGAGTTCAATCTTTGACGGCGCCATTTAGGGATCTGGGGCAAAAATCTGTCTGGGGATTGGTCCTGCTTTGAGCAGGGGGTTGGACTAGATACCTCCTGAGGTCCCTTCCAACTCTGATATTCTATGATTCTATGATTCCCAGGGGCGCATTGGCCGTGTCCCGATGCCCAATGGGGCTGGCTATCACTGCATTGCGGAGGGAAGTTGGTACAAGTACGATCACTTGCCCACCTATTACAAAGAACCGGTTTCCCAAATGTCGCTCCAGGGCACCCATCCAGCCCTGTCCTTTTGCTGCAATGCCCTTCCCCGCAGCGTTAGGTACCTGCCTATCCGTCCCTGCTCCTGGGGAGGCCGGGCCCCGTTGCTTCTCGCCGGCCCCTGGGCGCTCCTGCCGGCGGAGCCACTCGGCTGGGACCAGCCTGACGCCTAGTTTGTAAATCGCTGGCGCGGCTGACAGCGTCTCTCGGTCTATTTTTAAAGGCTCCGGTTGTTCTAAACTTAGATCCGCCCCTTGCTAGGAGCACTCGGCGCCTCCCCCGGCCCCTGCCCGCTGCGTGCTCTGGGGCACCGTCCCACACACCGCGATCGCCCCCCAGGGCCGGGCGAGACCAGACCCGGGCTCCGCGCTGTGCTTCCCCCGCTCCTGGAACTGACCCGGGCGCTGCCGCCTGTGGCCATTGGCCGCTTGCTCCCCCCGGGGCAAGTCACTTCACTCCCCACCTGCGGCATGTGCGTTTGGGCGGAATGACTCGGCAGCTCCCCGCCGGCGTCTCTTTCCTTCCGATGGGGTGTTCACACCGGCTCCGCGGCTCCGGATAAGCGGCTCCGAAGTCGGATTTGTGGCATCATTTGAATCATGGCCCCGGAGATGACTTTCATCCCGCGACGATTCCTCTGGTTTCTCCTAGGTGAGTGCGTGGCTTTGTTTGCTCCTCGGGACGCGGTGTCAAGGCGTTTCTCGTGGCTCTGGGGCTGCCAGGAATGGAGGCTGAGAGCTCCTCACTCGGGGTATGAGCCATTCTCATAACGAACCGTACAAACTAATTCAGGGGACGGAACGAATTTGCACCAAACGTCCTAACCGCCCGCTCGGTTTGCTTGGGTATGTTGCCAGCTCTCTGCTCCTTGCAGCTCCGCGTGTGAGATGAACGAACAACTTCGGTGCTTTTGCAGCCCCCTTCGCTGCAGGTTGCTGGCCAGCTGGTTGCTCTGCAGGGTTTGTGTCCTCTGTTGACTTCACTATGTTTAGCTTGAGCAAGCAGTAAAACTAGTCCAACAGGCTCACTCAAGGCAAAACCAAACCAACCCTGTTGCGGTTCTCTGGCCGGTTTGTGTGATGAGGCTGTGCGGGCTGAGTCAGGATTTACTAGTAAACCACAATGTGAGGATACAACAGTAGTCAGTTATTCAGCATGTGTATTCCTAGTCCCAATGCCTACTCTCTGTCACAACCACAAAGTATTGTCTAGTGCAGGGGTCGGCAACCTTTCAGAAGTGGGGTGCCGAGTCTTCATTTATTCACTCTGATTTAAGGTTTCATGTGCCAGTCATACGTTTTAATGTTTTTAGAAGGTCTCTTTCTATAAGTCTATAATATATAACAAAACTATTGTTGTATGTAAAGTCAATTAGGTTTTTAAAATGTTTAAGAAGCTTCATTTAAAATTAAATTAAAATGCAGAGCCCCCCAGACCGGTGGCCAGGACCCGGGCAGTGTGAGTGCCACTGAAAATCAGCTCGCGTGCCGCCTTCGGCACCCGTGCCATAGGTTGCCTACCCCTGGTCTAGTGGAAACACTGAGAGCTACCTGTTAAATACTCAGTGAAACAATGTGTCCCCTCAGTATGTTTATGTACAATAGGTAATTGCAAAAACTTGTCACTTTAACTTCTGAAGGGATAACATTCAGAAAAATGTGTAGTTCTCCCCTGTTTCTCTACTCACTAAATGAACCCTTGGCTAGACTGTCCTGCCATCTCTATCCTGACTTAGTAGGGAGTCAGGGTATTGAAACCTGGCCACAGGAAAATCTCTCTCTTAGCAAATGTGCTATAAAAATACTTTAGTGAACCCACTGAAGGCACTGCCGTTCAGACACGCTTGGAATTTTTATGCACATGCTGAAATAATTTTTCTTTTGTCCTAAACACTAATATTTGGTACCATTCTCATTTTACATTATGCCTTGTAACTTCACTAAGTGACAATCATCTACTTTTAACTGCAGTCAGAGTGAGAAAAGATCTGTGTTGTATTTTGAAAGCATATAATGAAAGCAACCTATCTATTTAAATAGAGATTAAAATTAAATAACATGGAATTGAACCTAAATGTTTAACTTGGCTCCCAACATGTCAGCTGGTAATGCCACCTGGATCAATCTGCTTTAGATGTCATTTTCTACTTGAAGGAAGGTCTGCTTTCTAAAGCAGGCTATGGTTACAGTTCTTTCCGTTGTAAAAATTTCTCAAAGATTTATAAATGGATTGTTCTACAGTTGTCTTCCCTATGTCTCTATTTCTGACACACAGGCATTTAGAGGGCCCAACTGGAATGACCTATTTTGAGAAATGTTTATACCATTAAGACTGGGATTCCATAGCATATAGGTCATTTTAAGTCTGTCTCTTTAAAATTAGTTTTGTCTGGCAATTCTTTCTGTTTCTTGCTTAATTATTTTCATGTGGCATCATGTGTCTCTCCGTGTTCTTGTTAACAGAATTACAGATGCAACAGGTAGAAACTTGTCTGTTATTTGGCCGTAAGTACCTGAAAGTCTGTGGCAAAAAGCTTTGAAGAATAATCTATCTGGTATTCTTTGTAATAATAAATAGATTTATTTTAGATTACTTAAATATTCAAAGAAAAGCCATATTAGAATCATTGTGATACTGACTTGAAATACAAAAATCTTGAGGAAATGTAGATTTCCGCTTCCTTGTTGTTTTCCTCCTCAGAACTGTAGTAAATAATGTATTGAGCTGTCTTATCTGTACAGTGTAATTAACTATTTACCACATTTTAGCTTGTGACTATTCACAAGGAAATAGTAGACAGCACAAGTTAGGCAAAACTTATTCTCCATGTTTAGTTTTAGAGACATCCTCACTGTACATGACTAAATAGTAAGTTGTCCTATTCAGAAACTATGGTATAAACAATACACAGTCAACCCTAACATTACTGCCCATACATAGTCATTCTCATTTACCCAGGACAGTTGTTCTGATGCTTTATTTTAGACTAGAAATCTGCTTGTCAGTCTTTATCAAAGCTGATGTTAAGAAAACTGTCAATAATGTGTTGGCTGCAGCTTTGTTTTATATTCTAGAAAATCTTAAATTGAATACAGGTCTGTCGCATCTTAGGCGCATTTAACATGTGCGATTTCAGCTTTATGCGGTCGGCAAAAACAAGAAAGAAAACAAAAAAAAGAGAAAAATAACAATTTAAATCCTGTTTCTGTAGTGCGGGCGATTCCGCCCGCCATTACACTCAATGTAATTTTGACTATACGCGGTTTTCGCTTTACGCGCTGACCGTGGAACGTAACCCCAGCGTAAGATGAGACAGATCTGTATTATGACAACATAAATCGGTCAAATCAGTGACAGTACTATGCATGTGTTGGGCCCAATCATACAAAGTGCTGAGCCTCTAATTAACTTCACTCCATCTCACGGAAGTGAACCTACACATGTCATTTATTATTCTAGAGTTAGCATTGCCCTTTGGTAAAATCATCCTGGCCATAAAGTCACCAGTCTAGACAACCGATTGAAAAGTCTCAAGTCCACTGTGTAAAACCTGCCTATATTGTGCCATAAACAACAGCTTCAGTAATAATTTGTTCAGTTCCCAGGTGTTATCTCTTGGTTATGCGCATGGTGCAAATATATTGGATTCCTTTGTTGCACATCTGTATATGATATTCGTCTCTGCTCTGTTAGATGGAGGGTGTGGTGGTGTACTGCAATTTAAGTGTTGGTTCTGAAATACCTTTCCTACATATGTAATGTGACACCTTGACTGCGGGGACAGAACCTGGGACCTCTGGCTTCAAAAGCATATGAGCCCCGATTGCCTGAGCTCTGTTAGCTGAAAACCAGTAGCTGACTTGTAAAACTCTGTGATCCAGCAACACTGCCTCAGAGAGGGGAAGCTCTCCCAACTGTGTAAACATCGGTTACACACAGCACCTGGCAGGATCAACTCAGCCCTTCTTTCCGTGGCAGATACATTTGAGCACGATGCAGATGATTGCTCAGGTGTCTTTCAGATATGAGCCCTTACAAAACAGTAGTGACCAGACCACTGACACTCATTCTCACTCAGCAGGTCTGATACCTGTTTGTATCCTGAGGCAACTGTTTACAGTAGTGATAAAAATAAGCTTTTATTATCAATCCCGCAGAAATAACATAGCTATGAGAAAGTGAATTGTGTGCTCTCTGGCATCCGAAGAAGTGGGTATTCACCCACGAAAGCTCATGCTGCAAAACGTCTGTTAGTCTATAAGGTGCCACAGGATTCTTTGCTGCTTTCTCTGGACTGTGGACCATTGCCAGTAATAGAGGTTATATTGGCCCAATTCATCCCTCAGTTACGCCTGCACAACTCCATGTAAGCATTTATGGGGCTGCACAAATGTAACCAGGGGTAAAATTGGACCTGCAGAATCTTTATTACTAGCGATGACGGATGAGCCAGAAATAATTCAACTTGACTCAGATCCCAGGTTGAGATTACAGGGCTGGCAGTTGGGGGGGGGGGGAAACTATTTTACTTGTAAACTGAACAAATGTGCTTTGCAAATCATTGAGACACAATAACATGACTCCCCCCTGATGCTGTTTCTACAATGACACTTTTAAGTATGGCACTGCACTTTAAAAACAGGAGCGTCCCTATTTTGCATTGATACTAAAAAGGCAGGATTTTCCTTTTTTACTAAGAAAAAGGTTCTTGTTTGTATTAATGGCCAAAATGTCTCCTCTCCCTCACTATTGTACACTGTACCAGTTGGCTGCTACATTCGAGAGGTACTGCCCGTATGTACTAGCTTGAGATCTTTTAAAGTGAGGGGTGGTGTACAAACATATAAGTATGTGAGAGAGGAATACTTGATGGTATAAAGGTTTTATTGGCTTGAGTTTGGGGAGTTATGCAGAGCATCCCAAACAAGTACTTGGTACCATAGCGCTCCATCATGTATTCTGTAAAAAGGTCACAATTAAAAGATTAGAAACCTTTAAAAGTGACCTAAAATGGCTCACCTGAACATATAAATATCATGACTTTGAAGTCCATTTACCTCTGGACCTTCCACGGGTAGAACCAAGTTCTATGTGTACCACTAGGAGTTAGGATTGTAACCCTTCCCATTGGTACAAAACTGACATTTCTAGCAATTCAGGGTTGTTGGGGTATTTAACTTTAATCTTTCACCGAATCCTCAGACCACTGTAATGGAGATGACGGGGGAGAGAAATTTTACATCTGAGGGAAAGAAAGAAACATTTTTGTGACATGTTGACTTAAAAATATGTGACAGCTGCTTAAAGCTGCTCAAGTACACCTCTACCTCGATATAACGCGACCCAATATAACATGAATTCAGATATAACGCGGTAAAGCAGCGCTCCGGGGGGGCGGGGCTGCGCGCTCCGGCGGATCAAAGCAAGTTCGATATAACGCGGTTTCACCTATAATGCGGTAAGATTTTTTGGCTCCCGAGGACAGTGTTATATCGGGGTAGAGGTGTATGTGGAATTTTAGACAGGCGTGATAGAGATGGATTAGTGAGCAGAGCACAGGTGAAATGGTTCAAGGTATGTGTTAAATGCAGATTATTACATGGGTATTATATCTACAGACACATAGAAAGAGGCAATGTGAAACAGGTACTTCTATTACACACACACACCTGATCATGATCGTATTCCCACTTTTCCCCATAACTTTTTAATACCATAGATTAATAGATTCTAAAGCCAGAAGGGATCATTATGATCATCTAGTCTGACCTCCTGCAAAACCCAGCCATAGAATCTCAACCAGTAATTTCTGCATGAAGATGATAACCTCTGAGCTGTAGCATATCTTTTAGAATCTAGTCTTGATTAAAGACTTAAAGTGATGGAGAATCCACCAGATCTCTAAGTAAGCTGTTCCACTGGTTAATTACCCTTACAGTTAAAATTGGGCTGCCTTGTTTCCTATAGGCTTCCTACAGATGAAATTAAAAACAAAAATAAAATGGGTTCAGTTCTTAAAAATAAAAACATCTCTGGAATGTAACTCTTCCAGTTTACATATTACATCAATAGCTCCCAGTTCTGTATAGTTAAATACAGTGGTGATTGCATTTGATTGTGCACTGATGGGGCGGTAGCCTGCTTAACATCGACTGGCAGGAATCTGCTGGGCTTTGAGCAATTTAATGACATCAATTAACTCTGCAATGTTGTTGAACTAAATATCCGTTAAATACTGATACGTTAATCTCTTCTGTGTAAGTGCCCTGAAGATTGGGGATGACTAACAAATACCATGACCTGGAATGAAATTAGAAGCCTTGTAAATTATCATTAAGAATGGGACTGACACTTTTCAGACTTTCAGCTGGAGTAAAATCAATTATAGATTTTCTAATTATAGATTTGAGAAGATCTTGGAATTATGAAAATGCAGATTTTGATTTATTACTAAACTGGAGCAAATTCTTTTTACCATAGCAAATGGCTATAGATCTGAAACCAGATCTTGGGATATTATGTATTTAAATGAAAATGGTTTATGGCAGGTAAATAGTCTTAATAGAGCTGGTTGAGAAATGATTTTTTTCCTGCTAATTTTTTTTTTTTTGACAAAAATGAAAAAAAATTATAGAACATTTTGGGGGTTTCATCAAAAAAAGAAAAAGCTGGAAACTGAATCTTTCTTTTTTTGCTTTGAAGTTTTCTTTTTTTTTTTATTAACATGGAAATTTTTGGCAAAAATGCACTTTGTTAAAAGGCCATTTTTTTTTTTGAAAGAATTTTTTACCAGCTCTAATTCTTAATTTAAAAAAAGGAGATACAGTACTCTGGGTGGTAGAATAGTATCAATTACTATATTCAATATATTTCATGGATATTCATCAAACTGTTTATTCCGTTAATGCTTTATGAGATATTTGACCAGCTTTACATCTGAATAGAATTCAGCAAGTTGATTATTCTCTGATTACCAGTGAAATTTTCTAGTGATATATTTGCGAATATGAATTCCTGATATTAGACTAGTCCTTGGTTCAGTGTAGTCTTTTTGTGCAGACCACATTTTCACCCAAAGATCTCTACATATTAGGGTATATTGCACATGTTTAAAACACTGTTTCCCAATGTCCTTATATAAAAACCACTACATTGCATATCTTTACACAGTTGTGACTTCCATATATTTGTTTTTCCTGAAATTCCTTTGTGATACTTTTTGTAAAACTAATCTAGTTTTGAAAAATAAGTCAACATCTGTCAGTTCTACACCTCAGTGACTAGCATTAATCATTCTAGATTTTTGGCATCATATTCTTTGTTTACATTTTAAAAACAACTCCAAAGCAAGAATTTAGCACTGGCAAAAGGTGGAGTGAATGCGATAGAAACTAAAGTCCTCTCTTTATCTGTAAAACAGAAGCATCCCGTTCTGACCAGATCCCTTTTAGGTGTGAAATGACAATTGTATAAATTCAAGCCTTGGCTTGCTTCTGCCAGCTGTGATGGTTGTTAACAAAATGTGGACATAAGGAAGTAGATCGAGATCACTAGCTCATTTCATATAGAGCAACAAACAGACATTTGGTGGTGATACTGTCAGGTCTGATTTGATCTAGGGGTTGGTGAAGTAAATGGAGTTAAACTTTTGCCAAACTCTCAAACTGCACAAAATCTAGTGCAAGTTTAAGAATCAATTTTTTCCAGTAGTTTAATCAAAGGTGAGTCAATTAAAAAAAAGCTGTGCTATGTATTAAGGAGAGAACAATCCCAATATTGATTTTTATGCCAAACTTCCCCTCCCTCTCTCTGTTCCTTTCTGCAATCTATTTCTAGTTGTTTTTCACTCCGACTGGTTTCTGATCCATTTTAGACCTATTTTTTGTCTACTCCTTTCCCCCCCCCCACTGTCTGTCCTTAACAGAATGTGAGCCTAGTAACAATCAAGTCAAACTGTCAAACCTCTAATGTTCAAGTGGGTTCAAAATAAGTTTGCCCATCCTTTGTCATCAGTCCTTTGAGCCATCAAGTTTTGTTGCTGTTGTATCAAATTCAGAGTAGGCATAGATAATTTTTGTTATCTAACATTTTGTTATATGGGCCCCATTACTACAGTATCTTAGCACATCACAATCTTTAATGTATTTATCCTCGTAACACTCCAGTGTAGTGGAGTGTTATTTGTATAATGTTATCCCCATTATGCAAATGGGAAACTGAGGCACAGATGGAGACTTGCCCCAGGTCACACAAGAAGCGTGTGGTGGAGCAGGGAATTGAGCTCAGTCCCAGGCTAGCACGCTAATCATTGCACCATCCTTCCTCTTTTTGCTAGTCTTACAAAGCTGAGTGTATAAAACAAAAAGTATGAAAAAAATAACCACATAATGATCGGTCCTCTGAGCAAAGATGAATCCTGATACTGCAATGTGCTGTGTGGCTTTACCCCTCCCCCCATCAACTTTTATATGCATTTTAAAGGGGTTGAGGGCCCTCAGTACCTCACAGAATCAGCTCCGTCATTTGGAAGACTAAGGCAGGAACCAGTACAATTATAAATTAGTTTGGGACATTCAGTCAGTCAGGTAGCTGGAATGGATGCATGCAATAAAATGGTTTGGCTGAAAGCTTCCATTTAATTGGTTTCACAGAACCGTCTTCAGCCAATCAGTGATCTCCCAAGAAACACATGCTGAGACGCTCAACACAATTCAGTTCTTGAAAAGGCCAATTCATAATATTTTACAACGTACAACGCCAATATCTGCCATTTACTGTATCCTCTTTAGCAAAAACAGTGATACTGAAAACACCACAGGAGAATTCATCCAGGCTGTCAGGGGAAGTGGAGCTTGCTGTAGCTTTATTTGATGGATGCTTCGGTACTATTTGTGAATCAGTTGCCATCATTTCTTATTTGTATTGCAGTAGCTGGTGGTTAAAAACTATCCAGGACCCACTACCACAATATTGTCCTGCATTTTCGATCCTTCAGCTAAATATGAGTTTCAAATTACCTTATTTTTTATATTAAGGACTGGAGATGCCAAGTACCTGTGTTTTCCAGCCTGCTACCTTGAAACTAGTACATTTAAAATCATATATCAGAATTAAGGGAATAGATCTGTCAAAAGACCTGTTAAATGAAGCCATTGCACACAATCACTCTGTCTTTATTACATAGAGAAAAAAATTAAATAGCTAAATCCATCCAGGAATAACTGGAATTTCTTTCCAGGTTTGGATATAATAACAACAACAATCAAATCCAAATATCCATTTGGTTTCAGTGTTGAAATACGTTGGCCCCTGCAAAGGAACATACAAATTATACACCAAGCTGATGTAGACAGTCCTACAAGAATTTATATCAATTTAGTTACAGCTAGAATTGCATTAAATCTCCTCTCCAGAGATTCTTGTCTTTGAGTCAGCCTACAGCCAGAGACAGAAAAAATGGGAAGGTTTTATTGGCTGTAGAGATGGATGAATAGTCCCCCAAAAAATTGTGAAAGTTGATTCAAATTTGTAAAGGAATTCATTTAACTCAGGTTTGTGTTCCAATTTTGTTGTTTATTGTCAGCAAAACAGTCAAGAGTTTCAGTTTTGCTGGCAAACATATTCGTGGAAAGTGAATTTCAAATTTGGATGCATAAGTGTTTCTGGGAAATAAAATGAAAATGATCGCCTTCAAGTATTTACATGGGAGAGGGCTTCTGCACTTCTCTGTCTGAGGAACAGAAATAATGCTGGGGGATTTATTTGGTTAGTCGCTAGTGAGTAACATAGCTAAGATTTTGAATGTTTGTGAATAATCAAGAGTAAAAAAAAAAATTGAAAATATTTGTCCAATGCACTTGAATAACAAAAACATTTGAGAAAACCATGATTGGCCTTCTCTCATGTAATCTGTGTGCAGAAAAAAGAGGATAATTTAGCTGAAAAACTTATTCTGTCTGAATTATTCGTTGGCTGCTAGCCAGATCCAACACTGTTGTGTAGCTGGTTAAATTCTCACCTCTAGCCAGAACCTCTCGCAACTGGTTCAATACCAAACACACTTTATGGATAACAGTAAAAGAACAGTCAAAGGAAGGGAAGAAGAGCAGTCTCGTGTGGGCTCTGAAAACTCACTGTATTATCACATATAACAGGAATGACCTTTATCAGAACACATCTTCCACAGTAAATTGACCTGGTCTAGATTCCTAAGTATCAGAGCATGTGTCCCAGCCAACTCAGCAATGGTTTAAGCTAACAGAAGTGAG
This sequence comes from Platysternon megacephalum, assembly GCA_003942145.1. NCBI lineage: Eukaryota > Metazoa > Chordata > Testudines > Platysternidae > Platysternon > Platysternon megacephalum. The sequence goes on along the minus strand of QXTE01000015.1, from coordinate 17,799,605 downwards.
AGCAGTGTCTTCCTTAGGATTACCACAGTGATTCAAAGCTGAGATGGCCAAAGAACACACATTGTCTAAGACTAATCTTGATGAGGAGTCTACTTAACGTGACAATACCAAATTCTGAAACCATTCTTTGTACTGACTCAGTCCCTCCAACAGTGTATCTAAACCGCACTGTAACAGGTGGTTCATCTGTGCAGATACGTATAGCCTGCCTGTAGGAAAAGTCTTTCTCCCTTTTTTCATTGGGGGGGATGGGGGAAATACACAGAACCTGGTCTTGACTATTGCTGAGCACCTGTAATGCTTATGGATTTAGATTGTAAACGCTTTGTGACAGGGACTGTCTGTCTGTACAGTGCCTAGGGCTCCTGGGCACTATGGTAATACAAATAATAATAATTAACCGCTGTGGGAGTGTTGGGCATTCAGCACTTCTCAGGGTAAGGCCCTTTTTCTCATACTGTGTGAGTCTCCCATGCACGTAGCTGATGATATTCAAAGTTGTAAGCTCTTTGCGGCAGGGACTGTGCCTTCATTAGTATTTGTATAGCACCTAGCACTTGAACTGGAGAGTAATTTTCCATCAACATGATTCTTTCAAAGAAAATGTTCTTGCTTTTTTTGTTTTGTTTTGTTGAACTGAGCCCAATATTTTGTTTTCTGTCAGCTTGATATTAAACTGTATTAACCTAGGGTGAAGCCTCATGGGAGTTGTAGTTCAGGTTCTTAGTGCTCCTACTCTCAATTATAGGGCTACTTGGATGGACTATATCTCCCATGATGCACCGAGCAGTGTGGTGCAGCATGGGAGTCATATGACTGTAGTAAAGCTTGGGAGATGTAATCCGGCCAGGGAGCCTGGCCTATAAGGAAGAATGAAGGCAGGAGGCACCACTCCATCACAGGTGGATGCAGTTTAACGTTGAACTGAAACAAAATGTTTCAGCTGGGAACATTAGAACATTTCATTTTGATTGAAAATGTCAAAACAAAACACTTCCAAATCAAAATGGTTAAAACCTTTTGTTTTGTGAAAATTTTTTATATTTTGACTTTGTCCCACTTCGAAATAGCTATGCCTCAGAATTTACCATGGGACGGAAATTCTCATTTTTCACTCAGTTCTACCAAATGCACAGTGGTTGCTACTGGAATAAAGTAATAAAGCATAACAATAAGTAATGTATACTTTTAAAATTTAGTAGCTCGTATGTTCATTTTCCCCAACAGACAGTGGTCACCATTTAAAAAGTCAGCATTAGCCAATAGCTCTTCTGGAATGGTCTGAGGGAGCACAGCGCTTCCTTTTACTTGAATAGGAAACAAGCTGCAGAATGTGGTAATGGTTAGCAAATGCTGACTTTTTAATGGCAGCCACTGGAATTTCTTGTCCATGTCTGTTGCATGCATGGAAGAAAATAGGTTCTATATCTGGTGGCCAGAAGATTTTATGTTCTTGTGTGTGCACGTGTATTTCTGTATGCAGGCTGGTGGATAAAGTTTTAGCTTCAGTGGAGCTGTGCAGTCTACATCAACTAAGAAACTGGTCCTCTGAATCAAAATTCCCATTTGAGGCAGATAACAAATAATGTTTTGTTTAAATGGTGGACTCTTTTTTAATGTAAAGTTTCTAATCATCATACAACAGAACTTGGCTATTGAATGTGAATATTGTTATGGTTGAACTTGTTTTAACTTGGCTTGTTGAACACACAACATTTTGGATCAGGTATTTAGAAAATATTGCAAAGGATTCTGAGCTGTGTTTTCAGCCATGGTAGTGTGAAGTTAGGTAATGGCTGGACATGCTTTGCTTTCATCATGGCCATTGTTAAAATAGCCTTATTTCTGAGTCAAAGAAACTTGCTGAGAGTAGCAATGTGCTGCACCACGAGCAACATTGAATGTGAGTTCCCCATGTTACAATTCAACACAGATCAAAGAGGGGCAAATTGCTAAAATAATTTCAGCCTGCGGTCTGATCCTGAACATGAAATAAATTGTGTGTGGCATGAACATTGAGCACAAATGACAGCAGTTCGATGTTGAGCCACCTGAGCTGCAGGCATAATTAGGAAATGACCTATTGAAGGCCTAGTTTACACTAGAAAGGGGTTGTCAGTATAGCTAAACTGTCAACTACCCTAGTGGGGACACAGCTTGGACCAGCAAAAGAATTCTGAACTCTTTTGCCAGTATAGCTTTTACCAGTCCACGGGCTGAAATAAGCTACACCGGCCAAAGGACTTTTTTGCTGGTATAACTGGGTCTATGTCAGGGGTTTTTGCTGGTATAAAGATGTGGTAAATAATCACACCCCTAACCAGCATTATTATGGTGGACGACATTTCTAGTGTTGACCTGGCCAAAATGTTTTGATATGTCCCTGCTACTCCTGGCAGGTGTAAAAATAAAAATGCAGACCCAGAATTAAGACTCTGTCTACATTACAGCTGAGAGTGACCCTCCCTGCCTGGGCAGACGAGCTCACTGGCACTAGTGCACTATAAATGCAGCGTGGATGTTGCAGCAGCCCAAGCAGCGGTTCAGACTAGCTGCCGGAGCTCAGCTGCGGGGGAGCGTCACATGGCTCCAAGCTCGGGTGGTTACCCCATGCCTCAGCAGCCCCGCTGCTATTTTTAGTGTAGTAGCTTGAGCTGAGCTAGCATGAGGCTGTCTCCCTGGGCGTGAGGCTGGCTGCCAGCTGCAGTGTAGCGACATCATAGAATATCAGGGTTGGAAGGGACCTCAGGAGGTATCTAGTCCAACCCCCTGCTCAAAGCAGGACCAATCCCCAGACAGATTTTTGCCCCAGATCCCTAAATGGCCCCCTCAAGGATTGAACTCACAACCCTGGGTTTAGCAGGCCAATGCTCAAACCCCTGAGCTATCTCCCCCTCCAGACTGTTTCTATGTGGCCCTGAACAAAAATCTCAAAGCAAGGGAAGGAAACTTGCTACTAATTACTGGGCTAGAGCATGCGTTTAAAACCAGTTTGAACAGATTGTGTCCCATTCTGCACTGGGTGGGCTGCACAGTGTCTGGCCCTGATTGTGCTAAGCATATAATTAGGTTCCATTGAAATTAACCCTGTCCTTTCAGTGCTTTGCTGGATCAGTCTTAATTGGTCTGCAACTGAGTTTAACACCCTTGTTAAAGTTAGTTGTTCAGTTAATGTAGACGGGAGGCCTAAGTTGGTGAGTGACTTCACTTATTCGCTCTCTGCCTCAGCTTCCCTATCTGGAATATCAGTATCATGCCTACCTAGTGTGAATGAAATGCTTTCCGGTCACCTTCTATGTTAGAATCCATGTGTTAGCCTGTTTTAAAGGAGTCCATTTTCCCTTCCATGCGCACGAGCCTTATCCCGGCACATTTCCCTTGCCCTAAGGAGATTCTCCCATTAAAAGGAAAATTCAGGGTGGGTTCAGAACATGCAGCCAAACCTACAGCCGGAAGAGGCCCCTCCATGGCAGGGACAGGCTGTGCTGTGTGTGTGATTCTTTCTGCTCAGTCTCCCATGCCCTGTGGTGTGGAGTGCGAACTGCTTTGTGCTGACTGGGCAGGCTGGAAATAACCTGAGTCCCCTGTGTTCAGGCTTCAGCCATTTTTATCCGTGTCCTCATGCACTGGGGTTATCCCTGCTGCATCTGGGGCACATTGCAAGTTCCTCCTGGCTCTTGCGTAACTGGAAACCTCCATCCGCTATTCTGTTACCTCTACAAAAACATTGAATCATAGGACTGGAAGGGACCTCGAGAGGTCATCTAGTCCAGTCCCCTGCACTCATGGCAAGACTAAGTATTATCTAGACCATCCCTGACAGGTGTTTGTCTAACCTGCTCTTAAAAATCTCCAATGATGATTCCACAAGCTCCCTAGGCCATTTATTCCAGTGCTTAACCACCCTGACAGTTAGGAAGATTTTCCTAATGTCCAACCTAAACCTCCCTTGCTACAGATTATGCCCATTGCTTCTTGTCTTATCCTCAGAGGTTAAGAAGAACAGTTTTTTCTCCCTCCTCCTTGTAACAACCTTTTATGTACTTGAAAACTGTTATCATGTCCCCTTCTCAGTCTTCTCTTCTCCAGAGTAAACAAACATATTTTTTTCAGTCTTTCCTCATAGGCCATGTTTTCTAGACCTTTAATCATTTTTGTTGCTTTTCTCTGGACATGCCCTGGTTCTAGACACATTTCCAATGTCCCTCCCTCCTCCCCATCCACATTTCATCTGAACCCATTCAACTAACATGATCTGAAGCTATATGGGGCAGCTGTGGGGGCAAAGGCCCTTACACTACCTTTTATTACTGCATCAGAGATCTTAATGAAATGGCATTACAGGGTCCCATATTTATTTGCATCACCCTTGAAAGTATGGACCCTAACCAGATAGTAGAGTGTCCATGTTAGCCTGTAGCAGCTTATCTGCATTTTTAAAGGGAAAGAGGATCTGGGAAGCAAAAGTGCAACTTTTCTCCCTTAAATGGAAGCGTAGTATCCCAAAGCAGACAAATGCTTCTTGACCAGAGCCAGCACTAGGCATAACAGACTAAGCAATTTCTTAGGGCCCCAGACAGCTCAAGGGATTATTAATTATTAGTATGCGTTGGGGGGTGTGTGTGTGGAAATATTCCTACTTAGGGCCCCCAATGGGTTAGCATCACCTCTGTTCTTGACAAAGGTGTTTGACTGTAAAACATCTTATTAGTGATGCCAGATTGACATTCTTGATTATACTGTCGTCAGTCGACTCTTTTTATCCTGTACTAGTCACTAGAGCTGCCTCCAAAGCTTACTGTTGGCAAGAAATTAAAAGAAAAACATGGTAGAAATGAAAGGCCACCGAATTAACAGACAGTGTAAACATCAAGATAGCAGGGGTAACTGACTGAGTGACTCAATCTGCCTTGAAAAAGGAGAGTTTAGGTGGTTTTTTAATTTGAATGTATTACCTGCAAATCACTGCCTGGGGTACTCCTGAGAGAATTCTGTGCCCAAAAAATTAAAAATTCTGCGCACAGTATTGCAAAATTCTGCATATTTTATTTGTCAAAATAACACAATATAACCACACCATTTTCAATTATTTGCTGATGAGTATTTTGAAATGAATTATCAAAATATTTGAAAATGGTGTGACCATTTTGTTGTGTTTCTGTGTTATTTTGACAAATAAAATATGCAGAACATTGCAGAATTTTTTTTTTTTTTTAATTTTTGGCACAGAATTCCCTCAAGAGTACCAGGGTTCTGTGTGGCGCAATCTGTGTGCGGGCAGCTCGGTGGGAGGTCGGGGTGGGGGGGGTGGGAATCTGGATGTACAGGGGCTCAGTGCGGGGTTCTGGGTGCAGGGGGAATGGGACTCTGCAGGGGAGTTCAGGTGAAGGTGGTTAGAGCTCAGTGCAGGGGCTGAGGGAGTGGGGCTTGGTGGGGGGGGTCAGGGTGCAGATGGTTGGGGCTCAGTGGGGTGGGGTCCTGGGGTGGGGGGCTTCTGATGCAGGGGAAAGGCTTGGCGGGGGGTTGGGGAGCTCAGTGGGGGGGGGTTCTGGGTGCAGGAGGGTCCTGATGCAGGGGGGGTTTCTGGGTGCATGGGTGGGGGGAAGGGTCACTGTTCGGGGAGCTGCTTCCCCTGTCTGCCCAACCCGGACCCCCTGCACCAACACCCTCCCTCACCCAACCCCCCTGCTGAGCCTCACCCCCCCCCCACACACACACCCTGACCCCCACACCCCACTGAACCTCATACTCCCCCACACCCAGACCTTCTCCTGCCAAGTCACCCCTCCCCCCACGGTGCAGAGCTTCCTGCAGCCACGGGAAGTTTCTGGGGCTTGATCTAATCCGGCCCCGGCTGCTCTGTAGGGAAGGGGGAACTCCATCTCCATCCTCCTCCTCCTCCCCCACCAGTGGGGACTAACATCCCTGGGCCTAGGGCATCCCCAGACCCCCTCCTCCAAGTGATTTACCTCTCCCCCAGCTGCCCGAACAGAGCGTCTGTGTCTGTGTCTGAGCTGCTGGGAGGGGTGAGTGAGCACTGGTGCAGCTTCTCTTCCCCACAGAAACCATTTTCTGCAAGGAAGCAAAGGGAATCTGCGGGGGGGGGGGAGGGGAGGGGTCATTTTTCTCTTGCACCGCAGTGACGCAGATTTCCCCAGGAGTACTAGGGGCTGCAGGTTGTGCCTTGTCCCATACAGTAGGTGTACTGTTGTAGACTGACAGAGTGGGGGACTCAGAGAGAGGACCCAAAGGAAAGCAGGGATCAGGAAATAAATGCCTATTAGCACCAATGCCCTTCTTGCTCCCCAGTGGGTCCGCCATCACCTAAGCAGCTGGTGTGAGATGTGCACCTACAGATGAACCAGCACAATACCTGTGTTTGATTCAACCAGGCATTTCATGGAATTAGCCAAAGAGAATTTATGTCCCTCTGTTACTCCTTGTCTTGCACCTGTAGACTCTACCTAATGCAAACAATACATGAGATGTGATTACAATCAATGAGCGTTTTGCCATTGACTTCACCGGGGGCAGGATTGGGCTTTGATATTTATGCCACTCACATTTTAAGCCACAAAGTACATTCCTACAAGTATTCGCTCTAGTATAGACCACAGGCTGGTGGCCTCTGGTATTATTGCCATCGTATTAGTTTAACCTGCAGAAGAGGAAGTTTAATTGATGGGATGGCACCAGCACCAGCAGCTGCTAGAGAGTTCTGTATATTAAGGCTTTCCATGGTGCTAACGGGTGCAGCTAAACTGGTGGGTAGTGCCAGTCAGAGATTTATTTGAAAATTCTCTAGTGTAGCCAGGGCCTAAAAGATGCTTATAAACAGGGAAGACTTGGTAGGGGAAGTGGAATTGGGTGGCAACCCGGACAGCAGTGACCATGAGATGATTGAGTTCAGGATCCTGACAAAAGGAAGAAAGGAGAGCAGCAAAATACGGGCCCTGGACTTCAGAAAAGCAGAGTTAGACTCCCTTAGGGAACAGATGGATAGGATCCCCTGGGAGGCTAACATGAGGGGGAAAGGAGTCCAGGAGAGCTGGCTGTATTTTAAAGAAGCCTTATTGAGGGCTCAGGAACAAACCATCCCGATGTGCAGAAAGAATAGCAAATATGGCAGGCGACCAGCTTGGCTTAACAGTGAAATCTTCGGTGAGCTTAAACACAAAAAGGAAGCTTACAAGAAGTGGAAACTTGGACAGATGACTAGGGAGGAGTATAAAAATATTGCTCGAGCATGCAGGGGGGTAATCAGGAAGGCCAAGGCATAATTGGAGTTGGAACTAGCAAGGGATGTGAAGGGTAACAAGAAGGGTTGCTACAGGTATGTTAGCAACAAGAAGGCGGCCAGGGAAAGTGTGGGACCCTTACTGAATGGGGGAGGCAACCTAGTGACAGGTGATGTGGACTAAGCTGAAGTACTCAATGCCTTTTTTGCCTCGGTCTTCACAGACAAGGTCAGCTCCCAGACTGCTGCACTGGGCAGCACAGTATGGGGAGGAGGTGAGCAGCCCTCAGTGGTGAAAGAACAGGTTAAGGACTATTTAGAAAAGCTGGACATGCACAAGTCCATGGGGGCAGATGCGCTGTATCTGAGGGTGCTGAGGGAGTTGGCTGATGTGATTGCAGAGCCATTGGCCAGGGCTGTCCTTGGGATTTATGGGGCCCTACTCAATATTATTAAACTGGTGCCCCTATGCCCAACGGCAGCCCAGGCTCGCAGCCTGGAGGGGTGGGGGGGAGGGATGAGGCAGCAAAGGATACCAAGCCTCCCGGCGGCGGAGAGTCACAGTTCCCCGCAGAGACCCCTGTACCCTCTCCCTCACGCAGAATGCGCCACCCCAGTGCATTCGGCTCTGTGAATACAGCCCCTGCCTAGGGAGCCTGCAGCGTGCGCTGGGTGTGTGGGAGCCGACCCGCTCTGACCTGCTGTCATGGGCAGTGGGTGAAGCTGCTCCACCCCTGCTCTGCCCAGGCCCCGCCCCCTCCCGACTGTCTCCCTCCTCTCTTCCCTCCCCTCCCCTGCTCACCCCCTTCCAGCCAAATCCCTGAACCCAAATGAAGCCAATGACATTTGGAAAAAAAATACTGTTCTGCAATTTCTTTCTAAAGAAAATGGAGCATGTTTTCTACTGCATGCCAGAAGGGGAAGACTGGACATGCAGAAGCACTAATTAAACGCACTAAACTTGGGAATAAAAAAGTTCAGTCACAGGTTTTTTTGATATACCCTGAAGTTTGTTAGAGATTTATTTGCAAAAACTTTGTAGTAAGGGCAAGTCCGTTGTCCTGCTGAATACAACATTAAATATTATGGAATACATGATGCAGCTCTTCTCTGTTTTACATTTTCTTAATCAGTATTTTTAAGCTGATTTTATATTTTAATTGTACTCTTAAGCCTTCATAAAGTAATCATTCCAGATTACTACATATTTAACTCACTGAAACAAAGACATTATTTTAAATTAATCAGTCACAGAGGTTTAGTGTGTTCATAACAATGTTCACCGGTTTTAGAAAAAGGGAACACTAATTTACTTTGTGTGATCTCCATAACAATAGACATGTTGATGAAATTTCACCAACTTTAAAAAAGATGTTTCTAAAGATTTTAGGCATAACAAAGGATTGTACATCTTATTAAGGTACTGATTTTGCTGGAGGGTTCTCTTAAAACTAGTTAATCAAATAGTCAGAAGTAAAGAAAGGGAAACTCATTTGTCCAGTTATCTGGCAGGAAAGGGGTGTTGTTTCTTTAAAGGCCCTCTTCAATGGGGGGAGGGTGGGTGAAGGGAGAAAGGGATGGACAGAAAGGACAGGAAGACTTTGGAAGCAAGTTTTTTGTACTATAGTCATTAAAATTAAAATTCTTATTTTAGATAAGGGTGGTCCTTTGAAGGATTTATTTAAAAGACTGGTTTCAGAGTAGCAGCCGTGTTAGTCTGTATCTGCAAAAAGAACAGGAGTACTTGTGGCACCTTAGAGACTAACAAATTTATTTGAGCATAAGCTTTCATGGGCTAAAACCCACTTCATCGGATGCACAGAATGGAATATATAGTAAGGAGATACATATACACATATATATATGTCCTTACTATATGTTCCATTCTATGCATCCGACGAAGTGGGCTGTAGCCCACGAAAGCTTATGCTCAAATAAATTTGTTAGTCTCTAAGGTGCCACAAGTACTCCTCGTTCTTTTATTTAAAAGACTATATGTCTGAAGATCCAAGCATTTAACCCTAAAGATGAATACTCAGATTGTGCATCTAAAAATCTATTCAAGGATTTTTTTAGAGATGTGATTTTATCATCTTCAGCAACACCCTAATGAAATATTTTTAAAGCAAATGTTAAACTAAGGTCCTGTAGACGGACATGTTCTGAGTAAGTATTACAGTCATGCACAACTGTTTTTGTCAGTACATTCAGAAACTGACAGTATATTCCTGGGAGTTGGCAAATGCCTGTTAAATGGCTTCATTACCCCTTGAATGGCTCCATGTTGTGCTAATAGGGCTGGCCGGCTGGAGGCTTTTTCACTTTGAAGTTACTGAATCCCCTCCGGAGTAGGAGTCAGCTCTGGGAGCGTGCAGGAAGGGTTAGAAGAGGGATAGGAAGATTCGGGGTGGGGGGGGGGGGGGGGACTCTAAGATCCAGGGGGGCCCCAAATTTTCAGGTGCCCTACGCAGCCAGGTATGCTGCATATGCCTAAGGATGGCCCTGCCATTGGCCATTATCTTTAAACATTTGTGGCAATTGGGGGAGGTCCCAGACAACTGGAAAAAGGCAAATCTAGTGCCCATATTTTAAAAAGGGAAGAAAGAGAACCCGGGGAACGACAGACCGGTCAGCCTCACTTCAGTCCCCAGCAAAATCATGGAGCAGGTAGGTCCTCAAGGAATCCATTTTGAAGCACTTGGAGGAGAGGAAGGTGATCTGGTACAGTCAGCATGGATTCACCAAGGGAAGTCATGCCTGACCAACCTGATTCTCATCATAGAAGGCATAACTGGCTCTGAGGATATGGGGAAAGCGGTGGATGTGATATATCTTGACTGTAGCAAAGCTTTTGATACGGTCTCCCACAGTATTCTTGCCAGCAAGTTAAAAAAGTATGGATTGGATGAATGGACTATAAGATGGATAGAAAGCTGGTTAGATTGTCAGGCTCAATGGGTAGTGATCAATGGCTTGATGTCTAGTTGGCAGCCGGTATCAAGGGTCGGTCCTGGGGCTGGTTTTGTTCAACATCTTTATTAATGATCTGGATGATGGGATGGATTGCACCCTCAGCAAGTTTGCAGATGACACTAAACTGTGGGGAGAGGTAGATACGCTGGAGGGTAGGGATAGGGTCCAGAGTGACCTAGACAAATTGGAGGATTGGGCCAAAAGAAATCTGATGAGGTTCAACAAGAACAAGTGCAGAGTCCTGCACTTAGGATGGAAGAAGCCCATGCACTGCTACAGACTAGGGACCGAGTCGCTAAGCAGCAGTTCTGCAGAAAAGGACCTGGGGATTACCGTGGATGAGAAGCTGGATATGAGTCAGCAGTGTGCCCTTGTTGTCAAGAAAGCCAACGGCGTATTGGGCTGTATTAGTAGGAGCATTGCCAGCAGATCGAGGGAAGTGATTATTCCCCTCTATTCGGCACTGGTGAGGCCACACCTGGAGTACTGTGTCCAGTTTTGGTCCCCCCACTGCAGAAGGGATGTGAACAAATTGGAGAGTCCAGCGGAGGGCAACGAAAATGATTAGGGGGCTGGGGCACATGACTTACGAGGAGAGCCTGAGGGAACTGGGCTTATTTAGATTGCCTCACTACAGTGCAAATGAGAACTGTCGAGCCGTGCAGACGGTGACAAAACGAAATGGCTGCTTCCGTAGTTGAGAAGTCACAGAGGTCAGAAGAAGAGAGGTCTGAGTCCATCCACATGAAGTTCTCATGGGCATCTTTGATCTACAGGCTACTTTTTCCAGTCGCAATTAGATGAAGAATCTAATTAATGGACATATTTATGAGTGGGACAAGAGAGGAAGGCCTGGTTCTTTCTTGGGGCCAAAAATATGTAAATCCTGTCTTTATAAATCAGAATTCCTTGGCAAGTTGTAATGTTTTTAATTCATTCTGAGTTTAGCTCCATGCCATAAAAACCTTGATGTGTTTATTAATAGCATCTGGTTGACTTTGTGGAGTTGATAAGGGTAAATATTGGAACAAGAACAATACTCTGGGAAATGTGTTCATTTTTGTTCACTAATGAAATCATCACAATTAGCCACATGTATGAACAGCTTCAATCCCTCTTGTTATTTGCATGCAAAATATAACAAGCCTTTTGGGCTGAATTTCTCGATATCTAGATTTCAGATGTGCTGCCAATATTTTACTGAGGGGCTCCCACTAAATTATTCCTCCTTTTCCTGGCTTAAAGCACCCTGGCGACAGGGTTTCTGTGAACTGACACACAAGAATGGGGCATCTGAGGGAATCTAATTTAAACAAGAAACTATCGCTAAGGAGGGAGGCAGCTCCAGTGGGCAAACAAACGTATCTTAAGTGCACTTTATGGGGAATGTTTATCCTTTGCTCCTGAAAAATAGATGGAGGCTCTTAGGGTAGCACAGTGTGCAACTTGTGGAATAGGAAAGGGGATGAGGGGGAAGGAGGGCTGCAGGCTTTGTAGGGTGGTCTGGCCTTTTGGAGCATTTCTGGACAGAGTCTGTTGTTTGGTGCAATCGGATCCATTCCAAAAGCAAAATATTTGCTCTTCAAAAGTATTTTTATGAGCTGCAGGCTGATGGGCATTCTCCTGAGGTGGGTCAGAGGGAAATTGATGCCAACTGTCTTTTCAGTTTGGTAGACAACTTTTAACAGAGGGGTCTCCAGCTAGGCCCTTCCAGTTCTTCATTGCTCAGTGTTTTCAGGTTGCTCTTTCCTTGGCTTCACTGCTTTGGACTCCATGGCACAGTTTTCTAAAGAGCTCAGCTCCCACTGAGGCACGTTGGGTGCTGAGGGTGCTTGGCAGTCTAGCCCTGGTCTCCTCTTGAAAATCTTGTCCTCTATTATTAATCGTATACCCTGTGAGTCTGCTCAAATGTTGTATCAGAGAAAACCATCCGGATTTCTGTGGCTTGGATACATGCAGAAGCACATCATCTGCATATAGAGAAGAATTGTTTGTCTCCCTGTGGCATCCGTATGCTAATACAACATGCTGAAGCTTCCGTTTGATAGTGTGAATTAAAGTGGACAGAAGAACAGCCTTGAACAGTCCCTTTCTGCAATAAGAATAGCTGTGAGTTAAGACCAGTCACTGGACCAGATTGCCACCCCTAGAAAAACCTGCTGGTTTTGTCCCCCTGCAGAATGGGCAGGAGGTTCATACTCCAGAATATGCAGATCCTTAAAAGTCAGAGATCATTGCATGGCTGCATTGTTCCTTTGTGCTTCTTCCTTACTCCCTTTATCATGGCTCTACCAGAGCTGTGCTGATAGGACCTTCCCCCGGTCGCCACTCTCCCTTGGAACACTCCTTAAAAAGCAGTGGAAGACATGGTGTAGAGAGGCTATGTGGGAAAGGTAACATCCTCTGGAGGCATTTATTTTTCAATGGATTCTCTGTTGGTTGCAGTGGGTATTGAGTCAGGCACAATGCATGTACCACAGTAGTCCGTGTTAAGAAAGTGCACTCTGTTTGTATATATGTCAATAGTTAATTGATCAGGTGCCAGTAGATGGCGCTCAAGAATATGTAGTGGGTTTTGTAGGGTCAGTAAAAGTTGTTGTGCACTGCAAATGGCTTCCATTGTTAGAGGCATTTGGCTGGAACTGTGTAGTGTATTGTATCCCATCAGAGTCTGCGGTTAGCGGAAATTAGAAACCTGTATGCTAAAGCCTTAACACAAGTCATGTGAAGTGGGGAGTGACTACGTGAAAGCACAATGCTGACCAGAAAAGTTTTATTCTGACAGTTCACTAAGTGGCAGGAGACCAGGGTTTGAGATCATGCCAGGTCGTGGTGGGTCCTGTCTGGAACAGTGAGTAACACATAGTGACACGTCAAGGGTAAGTGTGTTGCCTGCAGTGCCATACACCAAATGCCCCTCCAGGAAAACAAACTGACCTTCCAACTGTCATCAAAGACACTTCATAAAACACCATTTTCTCAAATGAAACGACGAAGCCAAATCAAGCTAACAGCGTTATGCAAAAATAATTTGGATGCTCTCATTTCTTTTGCTGGCTGGCTGCCCTCCAGCCCTGAGAAAAGCAATCTACGAGGTTAAAGGCGAATATTTTCAAATCTGGGGGATCTAAATTTAAGTTCTTAAATCTGCATTTGGGCAGCTAACTCAGAGTTTGGTCTGTTTTCCAAAGTTGCTGAGCATCTTGAAATGGGACGTCAACGGGAGCTGCTGCTGCTCAGCACCTTTGAAAAATCAGGCTTCTACGAATGGGGTTTTTAAAAGTGACGTAGGAGCACAAGTCCTGCAGACTTTCAGTAGGTCGTGTGCTCCTGAGTCACTTCGGCGCTTTTGAAAATCCCACCCAGTTTGCCCAAATACAGATTTTGGTGACTAACTTGAGATATCCAGGTATGAAAACTTTGGGCAAGGTTCCTAAACGGGATCAGGGCCCAGGCATAAGAAAATGCAACACTGATGGAATGTAGGTCCTAGGCTGATACGTAGAAGGCTCTGCTTGGGGGTAAGTATGGGGGGATTGGAGAACATCTCCCTCTCCACCCCTAACTCTCTGCCTGGGGGTCAGTATCAGCATGTGTCCCCAGCCCACCGATTTATTTGGGAAGGGAGGAAAAGGTGTCCTAAAGCCGCTTGGACAGGAACACTCAGCCTATTTCTCTCTCCCTGCTGGCCCCAATGTTGCGCTGATCAGCTTTGCAGGGAGCTGCAGTTGGATCCTCCTGTGGCTAGGGCTTGTTCTGGGCAGGCTGGAGGCCGAGGCTCCTGTATGCCATCTGCTCAGACCCTTCCCTGGTCAGCGTCCCGCCCCTTGCTGGCGCTGAGATTCTGCAGAACAGAGAGGGCCTGAATCGGATCAGAGCAGAGATACTCTGTCCACTCCCTGCCCACCTGCCTAAGGCAGGGACAGGTCCACGGGCAGAGTGCGTGTGGGTGGAGGGTACATTTTTTTAAGGGGGTAGGGAGAAAAGAGTTTGGGTGGTTGGAACATCGTTGGGGGTGGAGCCAGGAAAATATACCTCCCCACCAACCACACACACAGTGTTTGAGGTCAAATTACTCCACTCTCGTTATGGCTGCTTTGGGGCCAAAGGAGAAAAATTCCGATCGGCAGTTCTCTAAAGGACTGGGGAGGGTAAAAGGGAAATAACAACCCCTGGGGTTGCAAAAATGTTCGTGGGTGTGTGTGTGTGTCACAACCACCCCATTCTGTGTAGCTAGATGGGAAGTGGGCCCCAACGCTTTTCCTTCCGTTGTAACATGGGCCCTGGTATTGAAAGGGTGAGAAGTACTGATCAAGGTAGATGAGGTTTTACCCAGAAACAGGGAGCGAGACGAAATACTGTAGAACGAAAACCTAAAGGAGAAACAGTTTTGTACTGGACGCTAGCGAGAAGGGATGATATAGGAAAGACAACCAGGGATTGCTTTTTGTTCCTCGAGGAAACAAATCACTCTCGTTTTGTATGATTATCAGGACCCATTAAACTTGTTCATGCGCACTTGGTCCATTCATTCACGTAGTAGTTGCATAGGTTCCGTGCCATCTGCCTTTGGGGGAAGCGTGCACGTGAATAAAACAGACACGTCAGGCATAGCAGGTATTTGGAAAGTTTCTATTCTGATTGCTCAAAAACAAGCTGCATTTGATAAGATGTTGAGATAGCAATGACGATACATTTCCATCACCTCCTCTAAATGGTGCTAGGAGGAAATGGGACTTACTGTGCTAAAACATGTTGTGCCTATCCACCAGATACACATCTTTTCAATCTCTGAAATTCTGGCTGAACAGTGACTCATCAAGGAAACAAAGTATATTGAAATATGCCACTCACTCTATTTTTAGTGCACACAAAGCCACTGAATATATGAAGCGGGAGAAATGTTTCTTAATTTGCATTATTAACTGATATGTAGAAGAAAAGCTTTCAGGATGTCATGTTACCAAATATTCCTGCCTTAGGGACAGTGTGATAACGACGATCAGGAAACTGAATGACTTACTTACAGCTCCCAATTGAGTTACAACATCTGGAAAAGGAGTAGACCACTTATTATAGCAGGGTTTGCAAGGAGGCAGGAGGTAGGTTAGGGAATAAGACAGTTGAAGAATGATTAGCCTCAGGGCACCCAAGGCAAAAAATGTTCTCAACAAAATATCATATGGCACTATTCCTAGGCTACCCTGCATTTGGCACTCCGTTTTGTCTCCACTACTACAGGAGAAATCTCCTCCTGATGGCTGATAAGGTGACTGGGTGGGCTCATGCTGTTGGGGTTACCTTAATGACAAATTGAGCAGAAGAAAAAGGGGACAGACCTGGCAGGTCAGATAAGGCTGATTAAAGGAAGCAGGGTCTGGGGCCAGTCAGAGCAGCCCAAGTCCAGAGAAAAACAGCTCGTGAGGTTGAGCGTGGGGGCAGGTTTTTTTAAAAATATTGGAAGCATCAGGCAGCTGGACCCAAATGCTGGGGAACGTGAATTGTGACTTCATGGTTCTTTTTCTTTGTACAGTAAAAGCTGTGTTATCCAGCACATTACCAACCGGAAAGCTCTATAAACCAGCATTTCTGATCTTCATAGAAAGTCCGGTTTATAGTCCGGTTGGTGTGGGATCGGCAGGCTCCCTCCCTGGCTCTGCGTAGCTCCCCAGAAGTGGCAATATGTCTCTGCTGCACCTAGGAATGGCCACGAGGGGTTTGGAGTGCGGGAGGGGGTGCAGGGCACGGGGTGTGGGAGGGGGCTCAGGGCAAGGGGTTGGGGCGCAGGAGGGGGTGCCGGGCACGGGCTCTGGGAGGGAGTTTGGGTGTGGGAGGGGGCTCAGGGCAGGGGGTTGGGGCGCAGGAGGGGGTGCAGGGCACGGGCTCTGGGAGGGAGTTTGGGTGCGGAGCAGGGTGTTGGAGAGGTTTTGGGGTGCAGGATCTGGGCGGCGCTCACCTTGGGCGGCTCCCCGGAAGCGGCGACATGTCCCTGCTGCTCCTAGGCGGAGGTGCTCCCATTGGCCAAGAACCGTGATGGTGCCCCAGATGGTGATGTAATCTGAATGTGGCAAGACAGAAGGGAATAGACTCTGCTCTGAGCAGAACCAAAAGGAGAGTGGTACAGTAACTCCTCGCTTAACATTGTAGTTATGTTCCTGAAAAATGTGACTTTAAGCAAAACCATGTTAAGCGAATCCAATTTCCCCCTACGAATTAATGTAAATGAGGGGGTTNGGAGATATGTTGCTTTCCCCTTTAAGTACACTGCCTTGTTAATTAGATCAGCTTGCTGAGACTGCAGCTGCTGCCAGCAAAGCCCTGTCGTGTGTCCCCACGTGCTCTATGGAAGATGGGGTAAGCAGGGTGCAGGGGGGGGGGAACACCCTGACATTAGCCCCCCTCTTCCTCCCTTTCTCCCCCTCCTCCCGCACAGCAAGCAGGAATCTCGGGGAGCTGCTCCAAGGCGGAGGGCAGGAGCAGCACATGGCAGTGGGGGAGGGACACAGCTGAACTGCAGGCAGCTGCCGCACAGGGAACTTAGGGGAACAGGGAGCTGATAGGGGGGCTGCCGGTCCAGCCTGGTTCCAAGCCCCCACCAGCTAGCTGCAACGGGCTGCTCTTCCTGCAAGCAGTAGACAAAGCAGGCGGCTGCCAAACAACGTTAGAAGGGAGCATTGCGCAACTTTAAACGAGCATGTTTCCTAATTGATCAGCAACGTAACACAGAAACAACGTTAACCGGGAGGACTTTAAGTGAGGAGTTACTGTATCCACTTACACTGTGGCTGAATTTCAATCTTTCACTCTTGAATTCTAGACCCCTGTTCCCCTCTTTACCAAAGACTGCTTCCTTCACAAGATTAGATTTCTATTGAGGCCCCTTGGCTGTTCATTTAAGGTGTCCCCTCTTCCGTTCCCCTCAAATAGCACAAACGCCAGCTCCCAGCTCCGATAACGTTTGTCACAGGCAGAGAGAGAGAGAGAGAGAGAGAGAGAGTGTGTGTGTGTGTGTGTGTTCAGTTCAAATGGGAATACATTATTACCACATAACAGAGTGTATTAACCGCTGATGTGAAAGGAGAAGGGAAAAGTCAAGCTAAAGAAACTTGGGCTCAGGTCTCTCTGAATTAGCCCCAGATAATACAAGTCTTCCTGCCACCAGTTCTGCTTCTGGAGCTCTTGCCTGTATTGGCGTTAGGTTTCTGTTGCAAAGCTCTGCATTACCTGGAAGCTCCGTGTTACTTCAGGCAAGTTGCTACACCTGTGACTCAGTTAGCCCCAGCCGGGCTGGCCAGGTTGCACCAGCTACTAGTAACCAGGAAATAGCTAGCAGCTTCATCACCTCTCTGGAGCTTGCTGTAGCAGGGGCAGCTAGAACTTCAGGTAAGGGGGGAAACCCCAAGCAAATTCCTTGCTTAAGTCCTCCTTGTTAGTGACACTAACCCTTTCTTCCCACTTCAAGTGCGGCAGTAAACCACCTAATTAGCCTCTTAGCTAGAGGTAAAACTAGACCGTTCTTTATCTGGCCCTGATAAAAGAATTCCCAAAGGAATCTGTAAAGGGAAACCCATTCCCAAAGTCCTAAGAGGAGAGGGGCACATAGGGTTACCACCTGGCTGGTATTTGACTGGTCCGGCCAGGTTTTTTTGTGGATTTGCCAGTTGCCAGAAAAATAATTTAAGGTGCTGGATTTTTTTTTTTTTTTACGTGGGTCTAAAGATTTGCATTATTCTCACAATACACTGGGATATCTAATGCTAAAAGTTTCTGTGTCCCGCTAAAGATGCTGCAGTGTTCCCACTTCCACAGTTTAAGCAATAACTGGGCAAAACTGTTGAAAATACAGCAGCTGTCTGCCCACCAACACACAAGCGCACCACGCGTGTGTGAGAGAGGGTTTGAGTCACCCGAGAGTGAGGAGACATGGGATGTTATCAAGCTTATCTATATGTGTTATCTCTCTAGAGACTATAAGTGGCAGTTGATGGAGGAGGGTTGTGGATTTGCCTTGTGGTTGGGGGTTGAGGTTGTGGTGGGCTTGCCTTGTGCAGAGGGGGGTCTGGTTTTTTTTTGCATTTCAAAGGCAGTAACCCTAGGGGCAGAGCAGAAATGCTACAAAGAAATAAAAGGGGTTGTGGGGAAAACACCTTAGGTCCCAGTGCTGCAAATGTTTACTCACACAAATCCACCCCCCGCCCCCCCATGATCTCATGGGTATTTGCAAGATCTGGGATTTGGACTCCCCTCCCAACCTGCATGTCTACTTATCACATACTTATTGTGACTTGCATTCTACTCCTGATTGGATTTTAGTTTTCATTCATTAATTACCCCCTACACCGGGCAGGTCTACACTCGAGCTGGGATCCACGCTCTGAGATCGATCCACCGGCAGTCGATTTAGCGGGTCTACTAGAGACCCGCCAGACCGACAGCAGATCGCTCTCCAGTCAACCCCTGTACTCTAGCCCTGACGAGAAGAGTAAGGTAAGTCAATGGAAGAGTTTCTCCCATCGACCCCCCAGGGTGCAGACCCCCGCGGTACCTCGACCTAAGGTACGTTGATTCCAGCTACGTTATTCATGTAGTTGGAGTTGCGTAGCGTAGGTCGACTTACCGCGGTAGTGTAGACATGGCCTGAGTTTTCACCCACACTGTCTCAGCATAGCAGTACTCTCTCCCTGGTAAAATCTATGGCTTGCTCCTATACTTTTCCTTCCGATTTAAAAGACAGCTCAAATCCTTGTTTTCCAAGTTATCCGAGCTGCTCTTCTTTCTGCAGTGTGTGTTTCCTGCAGTGTAGTGGTGCTTGCGGGGCACGTGATTTTTTTTGATCTCCGATAAATTAACTAGAGGTTGGCCTGAATGGCCAAGCTTAAATCCCGAACTGCACCAAATGTACCTTTCCCATAGTATGTTAAGATTTGGTGGTTTGGATCAGCCCATTACAGAGATTGGGTCCAAGCTGCAGAGATGGGGTATGGATCAGAGTGTTTGAATGGGAGGCAGTGTGGCCTAGCAGACAGCTCGCTAGACGGGGAGTCAGGAGACCTGGGTTCTATGCTGGACCCTGTGCCTGATTTTTGTGTGATAAGTCACCCTGCCTGTCGGTGCTTCGGTTTCCCTATGTGTAAAAGAGAGAGAATTACACGTATCCACCTCTGACGCCATGGAATGTGCCAATGAAAAGCACTAGAGAGGTACCTCTATTATTTTACATTGTATTAGTGGGGGAAGGGGAGGTTCTGGTTTAGACCGTCTCTAAAATAACTAAGTACTGGCCACTGTCAGCTATGTGAAGTGTGACTTGCAACTCAGACTCCCCTAGCCTGCTGCCCACTGACTGACAGCAGCTCCCCCGTGGCTCTCCTCCTGCCTAAGGACTGTGAGAGGGGCTGCTAGGCTCCCCTCCATGGTAATGTGTAGCGTAGGCGCTGGGTTAGTCCAGCCACTGGATGGGAGGACTCCCCCCAACATCATTCAACCTGCTCAGGTTTCTGCCCAGCAGTGAGAAGACAACCGGCTGAGGCGTCTCCTTCACTGAACAATTTTGTCAACGCTGACAACACAGGGACCTGATCCTGCTGCCCTTGGGGTTCGAGTTTTTCTGTTCACTTCAATGAGAAAAAGCTCAGGCCCAGGATTAGTAATAAACCATAACCAAATGGACACGTTGTTCTAGTGGGGGACTCTGCGGTACGCACACCCATCGGCTTACTGGACAGATTCGTGCCCTAAAGCAATCAGTAGCTATCTCCAACAAGCCTCAGAGCGAGTGGCTTGTTCTGTCCCCTCCTCCCAACCCCCCCCCCCCCCCTGCTTTTACTACTTGTCAGAAATAAACGCTATGGAGCCTAGTGCTAGGCATGGTAGAAAACCAAGCTAATCTATTACAATATGTATTAATTAGCCAGCGACTTTCATTGCTTTGAAAGTGCTTTACTAGTGCTAAGCATTATTACAATATATTATTTATTAGCGCCAGTAATACTGGCTTGACCAGAGTGATAGAATAAACAGGGCAGCTCAGAGCGTTTATGGTGGGCTCTTTTATTCCCTCGCCCTTCGTTAAATAATAATCCCGAGCTCGTCGACTGATGGAAAGCCCCGTATATCTCAACGTGCTTTACAACGGAGGGCAGTATCTTTATCCCCATATTACAGATGAAGAAACTGAGACACAGGGCGGTGAAGTGACTTGCCCCAGGTCTCCCGCCATCGCCAGGAATAGAACCTAGAACCCTGCATCCCGGCCCAGTGCTCTAGTCACTAAATACCCTTTTATGACTAAACTGCTGTCTGATTAGTTAAAGCACAAAATACGTCTGTTCTCCAAACCAGTGAGGACGCAGGATGTCACTCTGCTGCCCCAACGTCCATCATCCTATTTAATAGATTACTAATAATACTGCTTTGCTCTTCGGTAACCTTCCCACTGAGGAGCTCAAATCGCTTTACAAACATTACAGGAGTAACCCTTATGACACTGCTATGGGATAGGCAGCTGCTATCATCCCTCTTTTTTTCCTTTTATTTATTTGAAGCACTTGGTATAATAGAATACATCAACTGGAAGCGACTGTTGTCTCAGGGTGAATGTGTCCTGACTGCACCTTATTGGCTTATCCTGGTAAATGCCTTATCTTTGCCTCAGCACACATTNTGGGGAGTCAGGAGACCTGGGTTCTATGCTGGACCCTGTGCCTGATTTTTGTGTGCTCCTAGATAAGTCACCCTGCCTGTCGGTGCTTCGGTTTCCCTATGTGTGAAAGAGAGAGAATTACACGTATCCACCTCTGACGCCATGGAATGTGCCAATGAAAAGCACTAGAGAGGTACCTCTTATTATTTTACATTGTATTAGTGGGGGCAAGGGGAGGTTCTGGTTTAGACCGTCTCTAAAATAACTAAGTACTGGCCACTGTCAGCTATGTGAAGTGTGACTTGCAACTCAGACTCCCCTAGCCTGCTGCCCACTGACTGACAGCAGCTCCCCCGTGGCTCTCCTCCTGCCTAAGGACTGTGAGAGGGGCTGCTAGGCTCCCCTCCATGGTAATGTGTAGCGTAGGCGCTGGGTTAGTCCAGCCACTGGATGGGAGGACTCCCCCCAACATCATTCAACCTGCTCAGGTTTCTGCCCAGCAGTGAGAAGACAACCGGCTGAGGCGTCTCCTTCACTGAACAATTTTGTCAACGCTGACAACACAGGGACCTGATCCTGCTGCCCTTGGGGTTCGAGTTTTTCTGTTCACTTCAATGAGAAAAAGCTCAGGCCCAGGATTAGTAATAAACCATAACCAAATGGACACGTTGTTCCAGTGGGGGACTCTGCGGTACGCACACCCACCGGCTTACTGGACAGATTCGTGCCCTAAAGCAATCAGTAGCTATCTCCAACAAGCCTCAGAGCGAGTGGCTTGTTCTGTCCCCTCCTCCCAACCCCCACCCTGCTTTTACTACTTGTCAGAAATAAACGCTATGGAGCCTAGTGCTAGGCATGGTAGAACACCAAGCTAATCTATTACAATATGTATTAATTAGCCAGCGACTTTCATTGCTTTGAAAGTGCTTTACTAGTGCTAAGCATTATTACAATATATTATTTATTAGCGCCAGTAATACTGGCTTGACCAGAGTGATAGAATAAACAGGGCAGCTCAGAGCGTTTATGGTGGGCTCTTTTATTCCCTCGCCCTTCGTTAAATAATAATCCCGAGCTCGTCGACTGATGGAAACCCCCGTATATCTCAACGTGCTTTACAACGGAGGGCAGTATCTTTATCCCCATATTACAGATGAAGAAACTGAGACACAGGGCGGTGAAGTGACTTGCCCCAGGTCTCCCGCCATCGCCAGGAATAGAACCTAGAACCCTGCATCCCGGCCCAGTGCTCTAGTCACTAAATACCCTTTTATGACTAAACTGCTGTCTGATTAGTTAAAGCACAAAATACGTCTGTTCTCCAAACCAGTGAGGACGCAGGATGTCACTCTGCTGCCCCAACGTCCATCATCCTATTTAATAAATTTATTATTAATAATACTGCTTTGCTCTTCGGTAACCTTCCCACTGAGGAGCTCAAATCGCTTTACAAACATTACAGGAGTAACCCTTATGACACTGCTATGGGATAGGCAGCTGCTATCATCCCTCTTTTTTTCCTTTTATTTATTTGAAGCACTTGGTATAATAGAATACATCAACTGGAAGCGACTGTTGTCTCAGGGTGAATGTGTCCTGACTGCACCTTATTGGCTTATCCTGGTAAATGCCTTATCTTTGCCTCAGCACACATTTAGCAGCAGGAGAGCATTATCTGCTGACAACATTCTCCTCTGTTGCAAGGATTGCAGTCTTCTTTGTTGTTGTTGAATATTCAAGTGGTCGCTAGCCACTTAAAAATCCCACTGTCTGAATATGTTTATCTCGTGGTGTTCTGAGTATTGTTTGTGTGTATTACCATAATGCCTAGCAGCCCCTGTCATGGACCTGGACCCCGTGGTGCTAGGCACTGTACAAACACACAACAAAAACACCATCCCTGCCCCAAAGAGTTTACAGTAAAAACGATTGGGGTGGGGGGGAGTACAAGGAAACAATGAGACAATATTGTCCAAATAGACAAGACAGACACAGGGTGGGGGAAGGAGCACAACACACCAACAAGGTAACCAATGGGAAGGCAGCAAAAGGCACGTTAGGTCCCTGATATATTCTGGGTGGGTGGGTGGGACTTCCCTGCACAGTTCTGCGTCCTCAAGGGTGGAGCCGCATTTTACCCCCTCCACACCAGTGAAGCTGTCCCCTTTTTTTGGCTGCTCTTGTTCCCACCATCCGGAGTAACACCTCCGTTGACTAAACCAGAAACAGGAAAAGAATAGAACCCTGCTTTGTTCGGTTTGCTCACCTAGTACAGTGGCTCTCACCCTTTCCTGACCACTGTGCCCCTTTCAGGAGTCTGATTTGTCTCGCGTACCCGCAAGTTTCACCTCACTTAAAAACTACTTGCTTACAAAATCAGACCTAAAAATCCAGGAGTGTCCCAGCACACTGTTACTGACAAATGGCTGACTTTCTCATTTTTACCATCTCATTATAAAATAAATCAATTGGAATGGAAACATTTCAGGGGATAGTATATAGAGCAGTAGAAACCAGTCATTGTCCGTATGAAATTTTAGTTTGTACTGACTTGGCTAGTGCTTTTTATGTAGCCTGTTGTAAAACCAGGCAAATCTCTAGATGAGTTGATGTACCCCCTGGAAGACCTCTGTGTACCCCCAGGGGTACCCGTACCTCTGATTGAGAACCACCGATCCAGTGCACCACTCAACAGCCGTTGTGCTGTTTTTCCTGGACAGCCAGGGAGCTAGGCCCTGAGCCTGTAACTGCGTCTGCGCTGGTGCAGGGTGTTAACACCCGCATGATAAGAGCTTCACACATTTGCAACATCAAGACGTTTTTATTGGTCCAAAAATCCACTTACTTAACCCTAGGGACAAAAATATAGAGTTCTTTATGTGGTTTGGTCATGGGAAAGGAATTCCCAAGCAGTAAAAGAGCTAATGGGAAACCTATTCCCAGAGTGCTGGACTGGGGAGGAGCAGAGAGAGGGGATGCTTCGAAGAAACAAGCTAGCCTCCTGTCTGAGAAATCCCTTTCCCTAGACCAATGAAAGAGCTTGACAGGACCAGTGCTGCATATTCTTCAGTGCCATCTACTGACACCTTATCTGTTAGTTAACCATTATGTAAAAACAGATCTCTCTTCTATAGCACTCTGGTAATGCTGGGAACCACGCAGGTGAACCAAGAGTGAAGACGTGGTCAGTTTCCTGTGCTTTTTAGTACGGGTTTTGCACATGGCAAAGGGAGCAAGATATATATTTTTTTTAAATAGGAAAATGTAATTGCAAAACCATAACGTTGGATGGGTGAGGTAAGGGGAAGTATAGGACCCAAAGCTGCTGTTATCCCAGATTTTGGAACGGATTGGAGGCCTGATCCAAAGACGATTGAAGTAAATGGACGCACTCCCGTTGACTTCAACGTCCCTGTATTAAGCCCCATAGTGCGAATGGCACAGGCCCTTTCGCTCAACATGAAGAGCTGCTTTATTAAATTCTCTCCTCCCACCACTTGTTAATCATCTGGGATGGATTCAAAATAATCCACGTGTTCTACTGAGAGCTAATGTGAGACCTTTCTGCAGGGCCGCCCAGAGGATTCACGGGGCCGGGGGCAAAGCGGGGGAGCTGCGGCGCTTGTACTCACCTGGCGGCGGTCCGCATCTTCGGCAGCACTGAAGGGCCCCCCACCGCCAAAATGCCACCAAAGACCCGGACCGCCGCCGGGCCAGGGCTCGCGGCAAATTGCCCCCCTCCCCCGCCCCTCCCGGCGGCCCTGCCTTTCTGAGTTGTGTCTAGGGTTTTAGCGGGGGGAAATGAAAGCAACTTAGAAGTCATCTGTTATGAGTTGGACGATAGTGGGAACTGAAATGCTCTCTTCTATGTCCTCTTCAAAAGATAAGCATAGAGAGAATTTAAATAATCTGTTTTGAAAATTATTCTTTTAATGTTTCCTGGAGTCTCTTTTGTTCATCTACCATTGCATTCCCTGTTTGTCCCCTCTAACCAGGGTTGGCGAAATGTTTTAAAAATGAGATGCTAATACAGCCTTTAAAAATGACCTCAGCAATGCTTCCCTGAGGATTTTTTGCTGAGAAAGAAGCTATCAAAGCTGAAACATTCCCTCCTACGGTACTAACAAGGTTCTCTTAGCTAACAGCATGTTCCAAACGTATGTGCCCTAAGATGTCCAGAATCCCAATTGGTAGAGTTGGTCAGGGATTTTTTGACAAAACCGTTTTTTGTTAGAAAATGCTGATTGATGGAAACCGAACCTTTTAACAGGAAAGGGTTGGTTTTGTCGGGAAAGTCCAGATCTAGGATGGAATTTCTGGTCAAAAGCAGAGCAAGAGCAACACCACAGAATAGCCAAGAGACCGCTGGTCAGGGCATTCATCTGGGATGTAGGAGACCACGGTTCGAGTCCCTGCTCTGAATCAGGCTATTAGCTATTCTTGGGGACGAGACGCTCTGTCTCTCGATGAATTTTGAATAGTTTTCATTCCAGTGCGGAACAAAAACAAATATTGAAACCTCAGTGTTTTTCATGAAACAGAATTCTGGTTTTCTGGCCAGCGAGTCCTGTCATGGAACTAAGTGTAAGGAAAAATTGGGGAGGAGGGAGATGCATGGAAAAGGTGGTATAGCAGAACTAATCACAAATTATCCTGCTGTCCAAGTATTTCAAAGCACATAAGGTAATTCTCCCAACACCCCTGAGATCTAGAGTAAGCATCTTGCTCGTACGTCGATGGGGACAAAGGCACCCAGTTATTGTTCATGGAAGGAGACCTGGCTTCATATTGATTGCATCTGTTAACCTTTACATAATGAATGCAGTATGTGCATTACAGGGTTGGTCCAGCACCTTTGTATCGGGGCCATCCGTTGCTATCTAGCTAGGAAGTGTCCAGGAGTCCAAAATGTCTATCAGTAGGGAAGGATGGGGGGAGGGGAGCATCTGTGCTCCCAGATGGCAATCTGTTCTCCATGGTATCTGCCTCTCTTGTACTCTCCTCCTCTTTCAATAGGGGTATCAGATGCAGCTCACTCAATGAAAGACATTTTAATCACCCTGATCCTCATGGGTAGGTACACTGAGTGTTGTACTTCCATGGTTTGAAGCATCTAGGAAAGAAAGGGCCCTAGCCTTCGATGGAAGGAGAATGACTGACTGGCACAGACATATAGTACTGTCTTCCTAGTCTAATATAGTCACATGTTTAGACCTGTGGGAGTTTGTCTCCTGCTTCTCTCAAAACTGTCTGAACCCTGTTGCCAAACATAGGAGAGGTGGGTTTTGATAAGTCCTGATTCACCCACAGGACCAAATCCAGGTCACCTAACTCATGTGAGTAATCTCATCACCTTCTCTCATGCTGAGTTTTATGTTGGTTCAGTATCAATGCAGGGTAACAATAGTTACCATGGAACTGTGTTTTGCAACATGTTGTAATTTGGCTCCATTATTTCAGGAGTAGAACAGCCTGCCTGGTATCCATTTGTATGTGTAGTTATTTTTTGCATGCACTATAGGGAGGCAGCTGGGTTTTCAGTAGTAGCTACAGTTCGTGTCTCAGAAAGAGAGATTTTCACAGGAGTACCCCTGTGGGAGCAATGGTGAGAACAGCAAAGTCCTCTCGGTCATGATGAAAGTATTGCCACATGTGCCCAGTCCTGTTCAGTGCCATGTGTTGGGCAATAACATGAAAGGACTCCATGTTTGTAAACCTACATGGGTTCTTTAAGAGAACAGTTTTCAGATGTTGCAATTGCAGCTGGTATTCCAGCCATGTGCACACAGACTGACTTCCTGGTGCCTTCTCCAAATTCTTCCCTCCTGGAACCAGTGCTCTTCCCTCTGAGTTCCATGCAGGACCGACAGTCCGGCCTTTAAGGAGCTTGCATTGTAAGAGCCATAGCAAGCCATTAGTGAGAGCAACAAGGGTGTGTGTGCACTCATACCAATCTCAGGAGATATAGAGCCTGTGGAGGGCTGAGCCAGGCACCGTGCCTGAGGGAGCACGGTGGGGAGTGTGCTCTGATGTGACTCCTCTACCTTTCGGAGGGGTGGCATGCACTTCTCCCTACGCCAGCTTCAGTCTAGTGGAAAGGGGAGGCATGACTCACCCCAGCCTCCTCTTGGCCCCTGTGATGTGTCTAGTGTCGATGGTGGCGCAAATACTACCCCCCGCTTCCAGAGCGCAAGGACCAAGTCTGCGTCTCGCCCCCTGTGCGTGCAGTCAAGGGCAGAGAGCTTTTGCACCCTCTCCCAGCCTTGTACAGAACTGTATCATATACAGCTCTCTTAATTCATGTTTTCAACAGCCCATCTTACGGAAACAGCATTTAATGGAATCACTGCATGCTACAATGCTGTGCTCCACTCACTAGGCAGGTAAAAGGGACCCGATCTGGCCTTGCATGATTTGTTATCTGCTGATCGGTGGGAAGTTTGTGAATTATCTGCTTCATTTGTAGCATAACCCCCATCTCATGTCAGAGGGAGCAGCATCTCCCAGGATATGGTCTGTGAAGGAGAAACCGGCTCTTGACCTCCACTTGCTTCCTGAAATAATGACCTTTGTTCTTGCGGTTGGTCCCTTGAGCCCAGGTTTCTGACTGGAGGGCCCTTATGATGGAAGAGGTGACTTGCTCTCAGAGAGCAAGGGAATGCTTAATGGCGCAATGTGTTCTGAGGATGCAGCATAAATGTTACAGCTCTTTAGTGCACATGCATAATTCAGGATAAGTGTATGTGTCTGCTTGCTGTGGCAGGACGAGTGGATGTGGTACGGTTGCAGGGTGGAACAGAAGATCCTGTTTCTGAAAGAGGTTTCAGGAGCTTACAGTGAGTCCTCCCTGCAAAACGCTCCTCAGTGTAAGAGGGGAAAATAGCAACCCCGGTTGCATGTGAAAGTTTAATTTAAATGTCTCGGTTACAGAAATGAAAATCACGCACTCCTCCCCTGCCCACAAATGGAGGAGTTGGTGCAAGGTGCCCAGGTATCACTGTGATGGGTAGTCTAGAGAGAGATGTCCGTCACCTCCCCAGTGGGGTCTTTGGGATCCCCATCACCAGCTTTCCCCCGAGGTCCTCCAGCCTTTTAAGCGAGTAGAACTTCCTGGGGAGCCAGGAAACATTGCTCTGAATCTGGAGGGTCCCGGGGCTGGCTGACCTGAGGCATTTCTTATCTGTCCAAGAGTTGAGCTGTCTGCCTTTGCAGCACTCCCAGCCCCTGCAGACCTAGAGGACAAGACCCTGGACTGGGTGATGTTTATACAGATATAGCTAGCTATTTATCTCGATCATGAGAGCATCCATGATTAGGGTGTGTGTGTGTGTGTGTGTGTGTGTCCGTCCCCATATATTTAAAATAAGGGCTCTAATCCATCATGCTCCAGGATATACATTAACTACGAACTGACGAGGTTAGGAAGAAACTTCACCTATTGCTAGGTTATTCCATAGTGTCCATTACAGGGAATTTTGCACCATCTGATATTGACCACTCGGAGGGACACTGGTCTGACCCAGTGGGGCAGCTACTATTCTGGCCTGAAGATGACATTTCCAATGAGTACTGACCTCTTGCGGGGGCTTAATCATTACAGAGCGAAAACCAATCCCCTAGTAATGTATGTTTTCTACCAGCAGGCACCAGAACAGCTCAGTAGAAAGATACTAGGCTGTTGGGTATATTGGACAGGAGGATTGTTTGCACTGATTATGTTCAATCTGCATAGCACACATCTTCCTGCCTTTTCCTAATTAAAATAAGTGAGTGCCCTTATTTCCTTTGGCTTCCTTATTTAAAATCCCAATACCTTCCTGCATCTCATTTGCTGCCTTCATTGATTCATACCTCAACCTCTCACTGTGCTGAGGTTTTCGGAGGACCCTTCAGGAATTAGCCCATGAGAAATAATGGTCTAATTAATTAAAATGCATTTTTATGCCTTAATATGCAGTTAAGATCAGACTGGAGAGGGAAGTAAAACCTGGCAGCATTCAAAATTCCCTCTCCCCTACCAATCGCAGAACCCCTCGGACATTTTTTCAGAGGGGAATGCTGTTACCTGTGTGGCTTTTTTTGTTTTTTGATTGGTTGGTTGGTTTGTTTTAAAGGCAGAAAGGATGGCTGGGGTAACAAAGCAAACAAAAATTGCTTTCTTATTTGCAAAGTACAGTGGGGGGGGGAGGCTAGCTCAGTGGTTTGAGCATTGGCCTGCTAAACCCAGGGTTGTGAGTTCAATCCTTGAGGGGGCCACTTAGGAATCTGGGGCAAAATTGGTCCTGCTAGTGAAGGCAGGGGGCTGGACTCAATGCCCCTTGGGGGTCCCTTCCAGCTCTATGAGATAGGTATATCTCCATATATTATTATTATTATTACAGTTTATTTTTCTTATAAAATC
Organism: Platysternon megacephalum; assembly: GCA_003942145.1. Taxonomy (NCBI): domain Eukaryota; kingdom Metazoa; phylum Chordata; order Testudines; family Platysternidae; genus Platysternon; species Platysternon megacephalum. The sequence continues at coordinate 17,770,352 of QXTE01000015.1, read as the reverse complement.
ACCTGAACCTGGGCCTTTGAGTCCGCATGGGGGAGAGCCTCCTGATTTCAGCGTGTGTCTGCTGCTTCATCTGTTTAGGACTTAGAAGCACAGGCATCTGCAGAAAGGAATGGGTAGCCTAGGGGGAGGTGTTTTATTTATGGTCCTTGCCCTGTCCCGAGGTCATTCGAGGACCTCCTTGAATGAAAACACTAAGGTCCTGTATTAAGAGAGACAAGGCTGATCTTAAGCTACTTTATCTTCACACTGAGTCACCCCATCATTTTAGCCTCACAGAAACTAACTAGCTAATCCTGCAATCTGATCTCCGCATGCAGAGCCCTGCAGAAGTCAGCAGGCTGCATGTAGGGGCATGATAGGGGTCTGAAAGCAGAGGTTGTGTGGAAGCTTGCTGTGAATTGTGGGGTAGGCGGATAGGAGGGGGAGCAAGAAGATCTGCTGAGATTGGGGGCGGGGGGTGCTGGGAAGTGGTGCTGGCATTTCCTACCTGCTTCCCAGCCTGATCCTGGGTGTCACAGAAGCTGCTCCAGCCCCTCCGCGTCCTGCTTTCGTCTCTGCAAGTTTACATGGGGGCAGAGCCCTGGTGAAATTTCCATTGTGGAGGTGCTATCCCCCACTACCACCTGGTTCTCCCCCCCCCCTCCCCCCGGCTGAAACTCCTCTGGGAACCTGTTGTAAATCCTGGAGTGGATTCTTTTGAGGAGATGTCTCCTTCCGTCAGTCCAAAGTTCTGGTTATACTGAGGGGATGGGGTTGGATTTCGTTCCAAGGACACTAGTCCTCTGTGGAGAACTTCTCTTAGACTCGTAGACTTTAAGGCCAGAAAGGACCATCGTGATCATCTAGTCTGATCTCCTGCACGTTGCAGGCCACAGAACCTCACCCACCCCCTTTTGTAGTAGGCCCGTAACCTCTGTCTGAGTTACTGAAATCTTGATTTAAAGACTTCAAGTTACAGAGAATCCACCATTTACTCTAGTTTAAACCAGCAAGTGACCCATACCCAGTGCTGCAGAGGAAGATGAAAACCCCCCAGGGTCTCTGCCAATTTGACCGGGAGGAAAATTCCTTCCTGACCACACACATGGAGATCAGTTAGACCATAAGCATGTGGGCAAGACCCACCAGCCAGACACCTGGGAAAGAATTGTCTGTAGTCATTCAGAGCCCTCCCCACCCAGTGTCCCATCACCGGCCGCTGGAGATAATTGCTAATAGCAGTCATAGATGGACCATATGCCATTGTAGGCAATATTATCATACAGTCCCCTCACAAAACTTATCAAGTTCAGTCTTAAAACAAGTTTGTTTTTTTGCCCACATTACTAATTTGGAAGCCTGTTCCAGCATTTCAACGTTGGACCTGAACTTAAATATCTCCTCTCTCTCCCTAGTGTTTATCCCTCTGATGTAGTTATAAACAGCAGCCATATTTCCCCTCATCCTTCACGATAAGTAATTTTGACTTGAAAAATAAACGTTCTGGTTTCAAAAATGTCAAAACAGAATGTTTTTGACAATTTTGAAACTTTTTTCCCAAAATTGAGTCTGAAATGTGTCAAAACCAGCCCTAGTTCATGAACAGCTTCAGTTTCAAAAAATCAGCATTTTCTCAGCAAAAAAAAAAAAAAAGAAAGAAAAGAAAAAAAAGTTTGTCAGAAAATTCCCAGTCAGCTCTAATAGTGAGAAATTGATATCACAGATCCAAACCTTGAGCTGTATTTGTTAATTTGGACTGAACATAATTAGGACATGGTTTTACCTTGGAAGTTTTTTGCCATTGATGTCCAGGAACAGGCCCTATTTCACATTGGTTTTGTTTCTGTTCCCTGATGGGATGACTTATAACGGACTCAGGTTTCCAGTGCAGATACTCAAGTTGTACGTTCAGAACTTGCTTTGTCTAAATGTTTTCTAATTTTCATGTAAAATGCACTATTTCGGTGAGCATTCCTACCTATTCACTAGAATAGCCACAGAAAGCAAAAACAGACTCAACAAATTCATTACAAATGAGACCTAATAATCAGAGATTTTTGCACTGTTTTTATTAGAGAGATAATAGTTTGAGGTGTATGAAGGACCCCTCCCCTCCAAGCTTTCTGCTTCAAATATTTTTCCCAGTAGAAGGTGACACTGTAGTGGGAATTGGCGAGACCTGGAATGGGTTATTGTTCCATTTCTTTAAAATGGATTAATTCCAGGCACAAGATACTTACATGTACTTCCCCCTCATTACACACATGCTCTCTCCTCTCTTGTTTGATAAGCCCTTTTGCTTCTCTTGCACACCCTCCCCAGTCCTCTAAATACTGAAATAAGTTATTTTAAAGAGAGGCAAAGAGTTGAACACAAGATCTGAAAATCTTTGTATGAGAGAGTGGAGATTTGGAAGAGGGGTGATAGAAACTTCATTTAGCAAGCAATTTGTTGGGAGCTATTTCCAGTGGCGTAATGGGTGGCGAATTACTGTGTACCTCTGGGGATATTTTGATTGCATAATTTTTTGTCTTCAAACATTTCGAATAAGTACAAAGCTGCTGAGCCATTTCTGCATTGTCATGTCACGGAGATGAGAAGTGACAGCTTCCTTCTCATTCTTTATTTGCAAACACAGCACAGATTGGATTCCCTGCTCTTCTGGCTTCACCACATCAAAACAAAATTAAATCTCTCCAAAAACTTGCCTACTGGTGTGTCAGCTCAGTGCAAGAGCCACTTCAGCCTCAAGCTCTGTCTAGTGTTAGGTTGTCGGTCCTTTGACATGGTCCCCAGAATTAATTCATTAATCCAGTCTCTTTCGTGTGTGACTGAAAGTTGAGGCTGATACATCTGCTCCCTATTGCATCCCCACAGAGCATCACGGGGCAAATTATGAGCCTGGGGGGGTCACACGAGAACCATCTGGATTTGTAAAAATGTATTTACTGGTGTCTGTAGTTTGATATTTTCTGGAGCGTGGTTTAAGACTTCAGAGGGGAAGCGTGATCCAGTGGTTATGGCACTAGCTTGGGAATTGGGCAACTTCGATTCAGTTCCCTGCTCTGCCACAGACTTCCTGTGTGACCTCGAGCAAGTCACTTAGTCTCTCTGCACCTCAGTTTTCCACCTGTCCGATGGGAATAACAGCACTGCCCTGTCTCACAAAGATGTTGAGAGGATAAATACATTAAAGATATTGAGGTGCTCAGATAATTATGGGGGCATACAAGTAATATAAGACTTTTAGCAATACCTTCTCCAAGTCTCCATTTTCCCTACCTGTTTTCTAGATCTATTTTCACTCAGCATGTAGTGCAATAGATATGATGGGATTAGATGCTTCTTTACTTGGCTGAGCTAAACTGGTCTTCCTTGTAATTATTCCGAGCTTAGCCAGCAAACTCCTGCTCTGCTTGTTAGTTATTCCTAGCAGGCTTTGGTGAACCATTTTATCCTGCTTCCAGTATGACCAGACTTCTATCCTGGTGTTCTGGTGTACTTCTGCTTCCAGACTTGTCCCTAACACCAGAAAATGCAGAATGTAAATAGGAAAAACTACTAGTTACCTAAACTCTCTACAAACCTCCAAAAAAGTGGTTTTGAGTAGTGGGGCATGGTTGCATTGGTAATTCATAATCCTAGATTCTAAGGTCAGAAGGAACCAGTATGATCACGTAGTCTGACCTCCTGTCTGTAACTTCCCCAAAATAATACCTAGAGCAGATCTTTTAGAAAAACATCAAATTTTGATCTAAAAATTGTCAGTGATGGAGAATCCACCACTACTCAGTACATTAATCCATTAGCTAATTACTCTCACCATTAAAAATGTACGCCTTGTTTCCAGTCTGAATTTGTCTAGCTTCTACTTCCAGCCATTGGATCATGTTAGACCTTTCTCTGCTAGATTGATTGAGCCCATTATTGAATATTTGTTCCCCATGTATGTACTTATAGACTAATCAAAGTCACACCGTAACCTTCTCTTTACTAAGCTAAATAGATAGATTCAAAGAGTTCAGTCACTATAGTGCATGTTTTCTAATCATTTAATCATTCTTGTGGCTCTTCTCTGAACTCTCCCCAATTTATCAACACCCTTCTTGAATTGTGGGCACTAGAACGGGACACAGGATTCCAGCCATGGTCGTACTAGTGCCAAATACAGAGGTAAAATAACCTCTCTACTCCTACTTGAGATTCCCCTGTTTAGGCATCCCAGGATCGCATTAGCTCTTTTGGTCACAGCATCACAGGGAGCTCATGTTCAGCTGATTATCCACCACGATAATGGTGGATAATCAGGAAAAAGATCTTGGAGTCAGCGTGGATAGTTCTCTGAAGACGTCCACGCAGTGTGCAGCGGCAGTCAAAAAAGCAAACAGGATGTTAGGAATCATTCAAAAAGGGATAGAGAATAAGACGGAGAATATCTTATTGCCCTTATATAAATCCATGGTACGCCCACATCTTGAATACTGCGTACAGATGTGGTCTCCTCATCTCAAAAAAGATATACTGGCACTAGAACAGGTTCAGAGAAGGGCAAATAAATGATTAGGGGTTTGGAATGGGTCCCATATGATGAGAGATTAAAGAGGCTAGGACTTTCCAGCTTGGAAAAGAGGAGACTAAGGGGGGATATGATAGAAGTATATAAAATCATGAGTGATATGGAGAAAGTGAATAAGGAAAAGTTATTTACTTGTTTCCATAATATAAGAACTAGGGGCCACAAAATGAAATTAATGGGCAGCAGATTTAAAACAAATAAAAGGAAGTTCTTTTTCACACAGCGCACAGTCAACCTGTGGAACTCCTTGACTGAGGAGGTTGTGAAGGCTAGGACTATAACAGGGTTTAAAAGAGAACTAGATAAATTCATGGAGGTTAAGTCCATCAATGGCTATTAGCCAGGATGGGCAAGGAATGGTGTCCCTAGCCTCTGTTTGTCAGAGGGGGGAGATGGATGGCAGGAAAGAGATCACTTGATCATTACCTGTTAGGTTCACTCCCTCTGGGACACCTGGCATTGGTCACTGTCAGTAGACAGGATACTGGGCTGGATGGACCTTTGGTCTGACCCAGTACGGCCATTCTTATGTTCTTACGACCCCCAAATCTCTTTCAGAGTCACTGCTTCCCAGGAGAGAGTCCCCCACCCTGACCTTCAGTTTTTACTTCCTCTGAACTGTTCTCCCCCCAACTCTATTTCACAGTTACACAGAACCAGGAATTATCAAATGTTCCTCCCAGTAGAGACTGCAACTACGAGAAATTTGGATGCCTCCCCATTTGCGACCTGATCGCTCTGGATACATCCCCCATTCATGACCACAGCTTACCCCTTTGGCAACTGCTTACACATAAAAAAATACTGTCCTAACGTTATCTACCTTTAGTAGAGCTGGTTAGGAAATATTTCTTTTCCCCCGGCGAAACATTTTGACTAAAAAAAAATCTTTTTTACTTAAGTTTTTGCCAAAAAATGGAGAATCTTTTCGGTTTTGGGGTGGTTGTTTGTTACTCTGCCTCAGAACACTGGTCATGGACCCATAGTGCTAGGTACAAACACATGACAAAGAGATGATCTCTGCCCCAAGGACCTGACCATCGAAGTATAAGGCAACCAAAACCCCGAACATATTTGACATAAAAGCATATGTTTCTGCAAACTTCCCCCCCGCACCCCCCATTTTGTAGAAAAGCCACTTTTTGGCCAAAAAGCATTTTGGGTGACAGTTTTTGACCAGTTCAGATCTTTAGCTTTTGAATGCAGTTTAGCAGCTAGAGCCATGGAAAGGACTTGGTATCATCTGAGCAGCAAGGACTTCACACACACTATCTCATAACATTTGCTAGCCCACTCCTCTCTGCTGCAAAGGTGGATAGTCCCACTAGCCTGGGACTTGAGACCCTGGTTTAATTCCCTGCTCTGCCACAAGCTTCCTGTGGGACTTTGGGCAAGTCACTTAATCTCTTTGTGCCTCAGTTCCCCATCTGTACAATGCACTGCCCTGCCTTACAGGGGGGTCGTGCGGACAAACGCATTGAAGGTTGTGACGTGCTCAGATATGAGGGCAATGGAAGCAATATAAGAGCCGCAGATAGCAAGGACAGGTGAAGTACGCTGATCCTGCCATCAGATTCAGCAAAGCCCTTCAAGGAAGAATGGAAGGTTAGAAACCCCCGCGCTCTCGTCCACATGGGCCAGCCTTGTGGTTTCAGGCCTAAGTGTTTGCTTCTGAGAATACAATCAATAGCTGTGAGCCATCGACTGTCTGAACAACAGGTATTAAATGAATTCCGTTTATTACAAACATCCTTTTGGCCTAATTCTTTTGAATGGCTGCGTAGAAAGGGCTGTGCTGGAGGTTAAAGCTGGCTGAGGGCACGGAGCAAGTGGAAATGCACTGAATATCTCACAGGTGGGCTAGCTCTGCTAATGAGGGTGACTAGCCACCAGCCCCCGAGTGTAGAGCGGGTTGAAGAAGAAGTTTGGGCAGCATGAGGTGCTTTTGTTCCTGCATATGGAACAGTCTGCAAAGGGCCCCCTCACTGTTCCTTCAGATCCTTTAGAACCTATTTCTTCCAGAACCCTTCCATCCTAGCCTGATGCCACTATTCCCTTCCCTTCCCCCCACGCCCCCGTCTGGGACTATTATCCTGGGTCTTGTTTTGTCTCATCTGGAATTGTACACCGCTAAGGGGCTCTCTACTATTAATTGTACTCTTTGTATCTGTCTTTTTGGGTGGGGGTTTGAGTTGGATGGTCTCCCATCTGCAGGGCCGGCTCCAGGCACCAGCTAAGGAAGCAGGTGCATGGGGCGGCCAATACAAAGGGGCGGCACTCCGTCCGCTATTGGGGCGGCCCGTCCAGGTCTTCGGTGGAATTCGGCGGCGGGTCCCTCAGTCCCTCTCTTCCTCTTTGAGCTGCCTCTGAAGTGCCACCAAAGAGGAAGAGAGGGAGTGAAGGACCCGCCGCCGAACTGCCGCTGAAGAATGGAGTGGCGCAATTGAGCTGCCGCTGATCGGCTTTTTTTTTTCTTTTTCTGCCGCTTGGGGCGGCAGAAAACCTGGAGCCAGCCCTGCCCATCTGATCTTGGAGTCTTCGCGTCCCACTGTTCATCACCTTTCTTTGTGGGCCTTGGGGAGGATGGGATTGCTTGCATTGGCCTTAACATGCACATAACACTTGTTGCTCTGTACTATGACTAATCTAATCCCATGTTTCAAGGCTTCAGCCAGTTGCCTGCAGGGGTCAGGAAGGAAATTTTTCCCTGATGCATATTTGTAAACGGGTTTTTTTTTCTGCCTTCCTCTGAAACATCAGAGGCTGGCCACAACCAGAGATGAGATAGCAATTGGGGAGGGCCCGTGTCCTGAGGTGGGTCAGAAAATTCTCTGTCTTACGTGCCTGGCTGGTGTATCTTGCTCACATGCTCATGGTCTAAGATTTGGGGTCAGGAAAGAAATCCTCCCCCTCCCCCCCGGTCAGATTGACTGGACTATGGGAGTTTTTTGCCTTCCTCTGCACGGGTCACTTGCTGGTTTGAACTAGAATAAATGGCGGATTCTCTGTAACTTGAAGTCTTTCAATCAAGATTTCAGTAACTCAGCCAGAGGTTACGGGCCTACTACAAAAGGGGATGGGTGCGGTTCTCACCTTCCTCGGCAGCTCATAGACCTAGTTCTAGGAGGAAACTCTTTGGCTTTGGAAAGCACTGGGTTGCACCAAGAGTCAAGATGCTCCAAATCCCGCTCAAAGTTGAACGCTGCGTTGCTGTAGCTTGCTCCTGAAAACGACATACTACGTGTAACACATCTAGCAAAGCGCAGCTTCCTAGGAGTGGGTTGTGCCAGCAGACGTTGCCTTCCCACATGTTTGCGGTGATGACAAAGAAATGTTGTTTAAATGAGAAAACAAATGAATTCCCTGTCCCTAACTCTTTCCCCCTCATCCCTGTTCATGCCTGCACCCCTGGGACTTGGGATATATGGCAAGTGAAGGGGAAATGTTTGTGGGAGCCCCCGTTAAAATTTTGGCAACACAGCACAGATGGGCTGAATTCCTGGCTCTGGTTTCTGGGAACCAGGCCAGTTCAAAGTTGCACGGCTTTGGGTTCAGCTCTGTGGCGTGTGTCCACAAATGACAAATGGTTTTTCCCTGTACACAGAGAAATTAGATAAAAACCTACATATTCTCGCTGGAAGGTTGCTCCATAACACGACATTATTTCTTAGAATTCAAAATGAACACACAAGAACCCCAAAAAAGAGAGAGACAAAGCAGGCTGCTTTCTAAAACAGAGAGGGGCAACTCTCCCTACCTTACTCTAGGCTAGCTGTTGGCAGACTAATCTCACGCTTCCCTCTGGAGCCCCCTAGCCTGTAAGCAGGACCAGGAAAACCCCTGAGAATTTAAAGTGATGCCAGTTTTCAATACACCACAGAACACGCAATAAAAAGGTTGGAAGCATGTGGGCACATTATTGGTGCTTAACCATTACAATAAAAAAATAAACACTGGCGAGGCCTTTTTATGCTCATTGGAGCAGTACTGGAAAGAGAGAGATGCTTTTTAAAGTATTTGACTAGGACGGGCCTTATGGAGTAGCGGGTGCCTTTTGTTCCCTCTAAAGCAGTGGCTCCCAAACTCTGGCCTACGAACCTCTGGGGGTTGGCAGAGCCCTTTCTGGTTGGCCACAGAGGGTCAGTTGGTCAGATGACTTGAACCTGGCCCTCCACTTTCTTTCCAGTTGCTTCTACATCTCTTCAGCCTCCTCCTTGCCAAGAAATCCCTAGAAGCCTGTAAAAACGGCTGGAAAAGCAGAAGTCAGCTGGGTTGCTTCTGCTAGTGGGTGATGCTATGCAAGGGGAAAGAGGGACTGGAACAACCACTGGCATTTGGGATGTCAGCCACCAATGAGAGAATGACTGTCCACAAAAACAGGGGAGAGAGGAATAAGGCAGCCTGTTCCAGAAAGACGGACGCACCGTGGCAATGGAGCCTGTACGGGGGAGAGGAGGACAAGGGGACCAGAGGGCAGGGAAGCATGTGGAGGGAAATAGGAAGGCCGAATGGAACAGATGAAATGAAGAGCAAAACACTTATCGCATTAGCCAGCTAAAGATACCTGGCATTCTTTCCCGACATCACTTCCCCAGCTGAGCAGTTGCCACTGCCGCTGATGTTTTACAATCACTGAATGGAAGGGGAAGTGTCCACCAGACAGCTGTGACCCCCTGCCCTAAAACGAATCAGCGAGGATCTCAATAGCAGAAGTAGTATTTATTTTTCCAAATTATTATAATGGTTTGGTGCCAAGGCTGACTTCTCACGGGTATGTGTGTGTGACTTGCTTGCCCTCTCGTTGTAATCGTCAATACTCTAAGCCCTTTAGTATGTTCTACATGATTACATCAATCCAGGACAATCAAGGCAGCCTGAAACGACTGGAAAGCTTTGTCACGCAATCAGACTCTAAACATAAACTGTTTGGTATGTACAGCACTGAACAGAAAACAAGGGCTCTTATGGTACCTCTCTTAATCTGCGATCAGTATTTCTTGCTGCAGAGGGAGAGGGATCAAATCAACAATCACATACATCCTGATTTTGAGAAGGGCAGCCCAAATGTATAAAGTTGTACATACCTCTAGACATGTCCTCTTTAAGCGGCTGGGGCAAATGCATGATGCAGGTGATATGTTTAGACTCCTGGAAGCAGGCAATCTCAACCAACATCGCATACCAGACTTTCTGTCCTGAATCTGTCATTATGACTGCCGCCGGTTTGATGGTATGAGGCTACGTGGGCTTGGGAGATGAACAAAGCTTTGAAAATGCAGTTGCAGGGGAAAATACAAGGATTCTACCTGGACTAGCTTACTGTGTAAGCCCCGCGTATCATAGGATGGTTAAGGAACCTAAATAATACTAACCTAAGTGAGTGAAGTGATGTGCAAGATCCCGTTCTCCCAACAAGGGCAGTAGGATGGCAAAAAAAAGGTCTTAAAACAAGCACATGCCGTTTCCTGGTGGCCAGTGTGAGCGGCACAAACAGAGGAGGATCTCGGATTGAACTAGATAAGTCACTCCGTACCAGATGGGAAAAGGAGATGGTGTTGTAAGCACCTGAGTTTCCAGTTCCACCCTGAGGAGCCTAGCCTGTTGAGATGAGATTTAGCTGGTTCATAATGCACGTAGTGGCAAGGGCAAAGAGAAGTTCAGAATCCAGGTAGCTAAGCTTTCCTCTGGTTTGGGGGAACCAAACTGGGAATGCTTGCCTGGCTCGAGGCTGCATCTCTGTGGCTGAGAGTGGTTTCCAAGTGCATACAGTCATTTGGAAAGTTTAACACGGGACAGAAAGCCAGCGAGGTTTCTTTGGGGTGACAGAGAGCAACAGGTATTTATTCTTGATTTGTAGAGAGATCTCCAACATTGATTATACTCCAGCTTGATAGAGAACGAGTTGCTAGGGCAACCAGCACCACGTTGACAGGGATGTTTGCTTAGAGCTTGATCCAGTGCAAGATGAAGTCAATGGAAAGGCTCAATGGGCTGTGTCTCAGGCCCTTAACTGAGATGGACACCTGGGGACTGTTTCCTGTGTGGCTGAGAGGTGCACCAGGAAGTAGATTCACAGCTCATCACCCAGTTAAAGGAGGGCAAGACACGAAAATCCCCAGTGCTGCTGATCGGGCCTTTTCTATATGGGAAGGTTGCACAGGTTTAACCAAAGGTCTGAATTTACATCCATTTAGTTAAACTGGTGACAGCCCCTGGGCAGCACGCTTATTGCGGTTTAAGAATATGGCTTTTTTGGTTTGTCTTAGTTGACTTAGCTACACGTTTAAGCTAAACCACAGTCAGCCTCTTGGGTACTGAAATAAGTGTGTCTACACAGGGACTTGCAGCAGTTTAACTAAATCAGTTTAAAACCAGTTTAAATTAAACCACTGAAAATTTCTTGTGTAGACAAGGCTTGAGTCCTGCTTGAGACAATGGTATAGCGCATATGCTTGGCTCTAACTTCTGCTTTGGTTCTTTCAGCAGACTGCGTTTCTGGTAGCCAAGAGAATCTGGGTCCTAGATGCAGTTGACTCACCATGTAAATTCACCTTCAACAATGGCAGAGATGTTTCAGATTTCCCAGAGTCAGCCAAGGAGAGAGAGAGCAGAGTAGGGTCTCCATTCCAAGCCAACATGGCATGGGAGGCTCTGTGAGATTCAAGATGTCTTCCTGGCCTTGTTTTGAAAGGGACCGGTCCTTTCAGTCCTCTGATGAGAAACAAAGTGCAAAGGGATGTGATGACTTCAAACCAACGAATGGCTGTTTATCAAGGTGGAAATTAAAGGGAGAGAGCACCTGATCCAGTGCCCAGAGAAGTTGGTGGACAGATTCCTATTGGATCAGGTCCACAGTGAGAAGCAGGATGTTGATTTAATGCCACCCATACCTGGCTAGCTGCTATACGGACCTGCTGCTTGTTGGTTACGTGCCGGATAGCATTGTTCATGGGCCCAGGCTGAAGGACACACATTTCTCTGCTGGAAAAAAGTAATGGTCTACGTCCTATGCTCTGCAACTCCGTCAGGGACTGAGGAAAAAGAGCTGCTGCTTCTGAGAGATGGTCCTGAACCGAAGTCTCACTCTTGAACCACCTGGAAATTTGGGGTGCAGGTCCCAAATCTGAATGCAGACATGAATTTTGCAAAGGTGCTTCCATCTTTCTAATGGGCCAAACCGAACCTGGCTCTAGACACCCCCAAATTATTGAGCTGTTTAAAAATCTGGCTTTGTATTTTGTGGCATAAGCTCATCTCTGCTTTTCCTGGCAAAATATCAGCTGTCCCTGTTGTTCCGCCCGAAGATATCTGACCGTCCCCCTAGGTAGCACCCGAAGGGCCTGAATTTCATGCATGGAGCACCCACCCACTAATCCCATTGGACACCGCGGGAGTTGCAGCTGTTGAGCACCTTTGAAATTCAGACTTTATCTTTCTGGAAGAGCGACAGGTTTGGGGCAGTCAGCTTGACGTGCTCCGAGCAAGGAAACCGGATCTGTGGACTCCTCACACAAAGCGTAAGCCAAAGCTGGGCAGCTTTGATCTTGCTTTGGTGTCCAGCAAACACAGCCAGTGTCATTCAGCCCAGCAGTGACCTGCTGCCCAAGGGCACCTGCAACCATTTCACCTTTGCGTGTCACACATGTTTCGTCATGACCACAAGCTATGGGGAGCCATCGCCCTGGCAAAGCAGCTCGTATTGGCCTCTCTCACGGAGAGTGGGGGAGTCAGGGCCCTGCACCCCTCTTCCTGGGATTCACCGTGACTCTCAGCCAGCCAGTAAAACAGAAGGTTTATTAGATGACAGGAACACAGTCCCAAGCAGAACTTGTAGGTACAACCAGAACCCCTCAATCAAGTCCTTTTGGGGGTTTTAGGGAACTTAGCCCCCAGCTTGGGGTTCCCTGCGTTTCACCACCCAGCCCAAAACTCCCAAACCAAAAACTCCTCCGGCAGGTCTCCCCCTCCCCCTTCTCCTCCTCTCCTTTGTTCAGTCTCCCGGCTGAAGGTGTCACTTCTCCCACCCCCCTCCTGGCTCAGGTTACAGCTCAGGTAGCTTCCTTCCCATCCCCAATGTAACTCCCCTGCAACATTCCCAGGTCAAATCCGCCCTGCTCCCTGCTCCGTCACAGCCTCAACTCAGCAAAGCACTTAAACACAGCCTTCATTTTTTACTTCAGTGGGGCTTAAGCGCCTGCTTAGGCATTGTGCTGAATAGGGGCTATGAAGCAGCACGTGGCTGGGAAGTTACCCTTTGTTCCTGACTGCTGTTTCGTAATGTCGACAGTGCAGCTCAGTGTTCAACTGGTGTAATTTGAAAAGGGGGCTGGGGATGAATTTCATGTAAACGTTTTAAAATCAGGACTGGATGTCTTGCCAAAAGAGATGCTCTAACTCACCCAGAGGGTACGGGCTTGATTCAGGAATCACTCAGTGAGGTTTTACAGCCCACGTTATGCAGGAGGTCAGGCAAGATCCTCACAGGTCCTTCTGGCTTTAAAATCTATGAACACTTACAATAATTCTGAGCTTGGTTAAATCCTCATTTGGTTTTCCTGGACGAATGACTACTGCTTCCCATAATTCCTTTGTTTTCTGCTCATCCTACTCATCTTTATTCTTGTTCTCGCCCCCTACCCTCAATCTTGTAGGAGCCCTACCTGAAGATCAGGGCCATTGGATCAGATAAAACGAAAGGATTATAAAGCTAAATTCCCTGTATTAATCAGTAGTGAAATAGGATAAAAACACTGTCAGAGAGACATCTGAGATGAAATAAAGAAAGCGATGCAGAGGATCGGCACTTGATGATGTGGCGAAACTGTACAAAATCTGGTGGTTTGACACATGGGGCCCACGGGTTAAAAGATCGAAAACAAAGTGTAGGAATAAACGGTCAGTTTTCAGAATGAAGAGAGGTAAATAGTGCTGTCCCCCAGGGGTCAGTACTGGGACCAGTCCTATTCAACAGATTCATAAATGATCTGGAAAAAGGTGTAAACAGTGAGGTGGCAAAATTTGTAGATGATACAAAACTACTTAAGGTTGTTAAGTCCCAAGCAGACTGCAAAGAGCTACAAAAGGATCTCACAAAACTGGGTGACTGGGCAACAAAATGGCAGATGACATTCAATGTTGATAAATGCAAAGCAATGCACATTGGAAAACATAATCCCAACTATTCATATACAATGATGGGGTCTAAATTAGCTGTTACCACTGAAGAAAGAGATTTTTTGAAAATGACTGGTGCTTGCATTACTTGCTAATCTGCAGAAGCAGCAGGACAAATCCATCTTTAAAATAATCATTATATTTAGTAATAAATGCATCAGTATGTTAGGGTTACCAAAACAAGCTCCAGCAATAAGCATGTGGGATGTAGCAATAGTTGAGAATTACAACTTAGCTGCAGCTAAAGTCAGATCCTTGGGGAGGGGGAGATGGTCTAGAATAGACCATAGTTTAAAGACCATATAATAAAATCTGATAGCCTGGTCAATGTGTCTGCAAAGCCCTCAGAGATCCTGAGATGCAGGGCACTGCATGAGTACAAAGTTGTTATTAGTCACAAGCTTGAGAGTGTAACGGGGGAGGATTTTTTTCTCAGAAGTGCATTGTTATTTCTTCTACTTCCAACAGCTGACTTCTTTGCACTGTGAATTGATTTGCTTCTAATTATGTTTTTAAAAAACCTCTTAGCCAAAGATATGGGCTCTCTCCCCTGTTGAATACAATATGTGTATTCTTGTAGACACTTGCATACAAGGTGCGGCTGTCCCCTGCTGATTTTGTTTCTGGCTCTCACTCTTTCACCACTCCACTGCTTGTTGACTTTCCCTCCTCCTTTTTTTTTAAGTTTCAATCATTCTTCCTTTTCCCCACCTTTTCCCCAAAGCACAGCTGGCTTTAGGGCGTACACCCTTGGGAAAACCACCAGGTGGCCACTCCATCAGTCTGCAGTAATCCATGCAAATCTGTCATGAAATATTTTGTTGTCCCTAATGATTTGTCTGTCCGCTTTGGTGCAGTTTACCTTTCTCTCTGGCTTTTCCTATGACAGACATTGATGGTTTACTTTGGTTACTGCTGATCTCCTTTCCTTGGCCTCATGGTCTATGTTTAGTTTACGTCTACTTCCTTTCTAATCTTGTTCTATTGCTCTCATGATACCCTTCCTTCATTTTTAAGTTGATTTCTCTTCCTTTTCCTCCTTCAGTTTGGTTGCTTGTCTCACTATTTTTTTTTAACTTCCTTGTTCGGCTCCTCTTCTCACAGGACTGTGCTCTGCTCTGCTCTCCTCTATCTCACTACTTTTCTTCCCATTTTGTTTCTTTTCTCCTTCCCTTCTCTTCCATCTAGCCTGAGCTGTGTTTGTGNTGCTCCTCTTCTCACAGTACTGTGCTCTGCTCTCCTCTATCTCACTACTTTTCTTCCCATTTTGTTTCTTTTCTCCTTCCCTTCTCTTCCATCTAGCCTGAGCTGTGTTTGTGTTTTTGTTTGTTTGTTCTTTTTGTATTGTTGGCTGGCTGCATTGGAAAGGCTGCTAGGGTTGAGGGTAAGATACTAAGTTGACAACCGTGATGCTGCCTTTCTTGATGGAAAGGCCANGTGTTTTTGTTTGTTTGTTCTTTTTGTATTGCTGGCTGGCTGCATTGGAAAGGCTGCTGGGGTTGAGGGTAAGATACTAAGTTGACAACCGTGATGCTGCCTTTCTTGATGGAAAGGCCAAATCCATGTTTGCTACCAAATCTGTGTTTAGCAGACCTTGCTCTTGGTTGGCAAAGCTGGAGTGGAGTCTCCTTACCCATTTCTATGGTAAGATGATTTCACGGTTAATATAATAATAATTTAATATATGGAGATAGACCTATCTCATAGAGTTGGAAGGGACCCTGAAAGGTCATCGAGTCCAGCCCCCTGCCTTCACTAGCAGNCGGCAAAGCTGGAGTGGAGTCTCCTTACACATTTCTATGGTAAGATGATTTCACGGTTAAGCTGCCGCTTTGTGGTTGCGCATAGTAAATATATTATTGTGCTCAGGGAAAGTGAACAAGAAGTTGTTCGAATGCTCCCAGCCCAGCGGCAGTGTGAATGGCTGTCCTGTTTGCAGCAAATTGACTGCCCCAGGGGCTGTTTTGATTTGCAAATGGATGGTTCACCCACCGCTGTGGAAGTGAACATGGAGCAGTGCAGTGCCTTGCCTGGCGGGGCTGCAGGAGTTAATGTACTTAGACGTGCAGTTCCAAACTGTGACAGAATTATATTCTGCGCAGCCACCCTGAAAATGGTGCTGCTCTTCCCATGAGGTGCCTCTCCCCATTCAGGCTGAGGAATGGAGATCTCAGCAGAATGTCTCTCACAGAGAAGCCCCAGTGAAGATTGAAAAAGGTCACCAACAGGTGTCTAAAACTATGCTGACCTAGCTTACCTGTGACTGTGCATTTTCTTCTTCGGTTGGGTTAATCCTGCTTTCCTCATGCCTGAGCTCCCGGCCTTTTCCCTCCACTGAATTGTATCTCTCTACATCCTTCTTCCTCTTTGTTTGGTCACCCAGCACCTCTGGCTGCATCCTCAGTCCCCGTGTGCACTGTAGTACAATTCTCTGCATCTTTCCTTCTGTCTGATACCACCCTCCACAGAGCTGCGTCGATTTATGCTAACTCTCTGCCACTGAATAACGGATATCTGTGGGCTGATTTCATGTGCCTGTGCCGTCTGGGCTGGAATACTGTTGGAACGGTTAGACGCAGCAATCGACACGTTCTTCCACAGCTCAGATGCTGGGTGGTTTTGAGGGAAAGAAATTGGTTATCAATTAGTAAATCATTTCTGAGCATGCTCAGTGTCAAGCTGCCTGGAGTGGCTCACAACTGGGAGTACCAAGCTCAGGGCAGACCGTGAAGAAGCAGGGCACAAACCCCAAACTGGTTGTGTGTTCTATACTTGGATTTCACCAACCAACCATCAAGTGTGAACTCCTCAAGCACTAGAACAGCCTTACCATGGAGCGCAGACAGTCCCCTTGGTCACTCTGGTCTATCTAGCCACCCAGACAAGCTTGTCTTTGTGGTAGATGGTCCCCTACACCAAAAATCACAGGAATATTCAGGTTACTCCCAGTCTCAAAGGACCAGTCACTTACCCCAGGTCAGCTGCACTCAAGATCTCTCACTAAAGACAATGCTTGTAGCCAATCTTATAATCAGATCTAAAGAGTTATTAACTAAGGGCTGGTCCACACTAGGGCAGGGATCGAACTAAGATACTTCGACTTCAGCTACGCTATTCGCGTAGCTGAAGTCGAAGTATCTTAGTTCGAATTTGGCGCGCTTACCTCGCGTCCGCGCGGCGCGCGATCGACGTTCGCGGCTCCCACGTCGACTCCGGTAACTCCGCTCGCCCTGCAGGAGTACCGGAGTTCGAAGTAGCACGTTCGGGGATCGATTTATCGCGTCCAGACAAGACGCGATAATTCGATCCCCGATAGTTCGATGGCTACCCGCCGATTTCGGCGGGTAGTGTAGACGGGGCCTAAGAAAAGAAATGAGTTATTTACAAGAGTAATGCGAGCAAACATACACACACAAATGAGTTACGCGCTATATGTCCTTTAGAGCTAAGCTAGGCCGAGCACTTGGAGACTCTTGCTTATGCTTAGAAATCTTTGCCCCGCAGAGTTCAAGCAGCATAGAGATACAGTTCCTTCTTATCAGGGATTTTATTCCCTCCCCCAAAGTTCAAGATGATGGGCTAAGTCCACCTGCTTGTCTCCTCTTCATGAGTGTGGGGGAAGAAATCAACAAGTCTTTTGTCCTCTGACGTTCCACAATGGTTTGTCTGGTGTCTATAGGCCTTCTTTTGTTGGGCAGGACATGAAAACGAGTATTTCACCCTCAGCAATGCTTCTTTCCTGACTGGGGAGGGGAGGGGGGGTTTGCAGTTTCAGAGCAAACACTTAAATATGACCTTATGACATCGGATCCAGATATTATAAGTAGGGACCTACCAAATTCACGGCCATGAAAAACGTGTCACAGACTGCGCAATCTGGTCTCCCCCTGTGACATCGGGTCTTTTGTGTGCTTTTACCCTATACTATACAGATTTCACGGGGGAGACCAGCGTTCTCAAATTGGGGGTACTGACCCAAAAGGGAGTTTCAGGGGGGTCACAGGGTTATTTTAAGGGGGTCGCAGTATTGCCACCCTTACTTCTGTGCTGCCTTCCATGCTAGGCAGCCAGAGAGCAGCGGCTGCTGGCCGGGAGCCAGGGCCGGCGCAACCCATTAGGCGACCTAGGCGGTCGCCTAGGGCACGAACATTTGGGGGGCGCCGGCGCCCCGGCTGGCCGTGGAAATTTGGGGGCGGGACCTTCCGCCGCCGCTGTTGGGGGCGGCATTTCGGGGGCGGGACCTTCCGCCGCCGGAAATGCTGGCGCCGCTACTGCCGGGAGCCCAGCTCTGAAGGCAGCGCCCCGCCAGCAGCAGCGTAGAAGTAAGGATGGCATGGTATGGTATTGCCACTCTTACTTCTGTGCTGCTGCTGGCAGCGGCTCTGCCTTCAGACCTGGGCTCCTGGCCAGCAGCCGCTGCTCTCTGGCTGCCCAGCTCTGAAGGCAGCACTGCTGCCAGCAGCAGTGCAGACGTAAGGGTAGCAGTACCGCAACCGCCCTTATAATAGCCTTGCGACCCCCCCACCCCAACTCCTTTTTGGGTCGGGACCCCTACAATTACAACTCCGTGACATTTCACATTTAAATGGCTGAAATCGTTAAATGTAAAATTTTAAAAATCCTATGACCATGAGATTGACCAAAATGGACCCTGAATTTGGCAGGGCCCTAATTATAAGTGAGATTAATGCATGCAGCAACTCAAAAGCATTTCATAAAGTCTAAACACTAAACACATTTTTATAAAGCTAATAAATACCTATTTTAACTATACTAACACACAGGCGAGCCAGACTGGTTCCCAGCTATGCATCTGTCAGTGGTCAGTGGCCTTGGCACGAGCTGGCATCTGATCTGCCAGCGTCACGCTCAGATGGCCTGTATTAATTTTTTTCACAGAGTCTGAGCCCTCTCCCCTGTGTAATATTATAACACATTTTCTCATCCCAACCTCCCAGGCCTGGTCCGTGCACTGTTATACTGGTTTAATACAAGGGATGATTTTTATACCGATTTAGTTACACCAGTGCAGCTGTGTGTGTGGACAATCTCTTGAATCCATTTAAGCCTGGCTTCTATCAGGTTAGCTTGCACCAAGCAGCATCCCCTCTCCCCTCTCCACCCCCCAAAAAAGGCTTTTTTAATGTCAGGGACGGGAGACCATTGTACATAGGTCTTGCAATTTTCAGGTCTCACTCTGCAATTTTTGCCACATACTCTGCCCTTGCTAAATTTGCATTTTTAACCACATGCTTAGTCTCTATCCTTTTTTCTATTGGAAAAATACCAGCACCAGTGTTTGGAGACGTACTCCGGCCCCTCTTCCAGGCCACACAGCAGCAGAAGCAAAGGCAGGAACTCCCAATGTGCTCATCCACCCACCTCGGGAGCTATGACCTTTGCCCTCTCCTTCACCCCATTCATCTCACTGAAGTATGAAACTTTATTGATGCTGGTTAAGGGTCCTGACCTAGTGCCTGAGTGAGAGCTACAGGATTAGATCCTATCTCTCCCCGCTCCCCTTTTAAACAGAAAACAGGACATTTAAAAGCTTCAGACGTTTGCTAAAGGTGACCTGCAGAGGAGGAAAGAATAGTCTTCTTCCTTTTTGGCCTTGGTTATTTATGATTTATACAGAAGACATTATTTTTAATAAACAACTAAATCAGTGGTTTTAAACCTGAATCACAAACCTCTCTGCGGTCTTCAGCAAAGCAAGGGAAGGACCAGACTTTGGTCACCAATGGCTGTAACTGGGGCAAAATCTAGAGAAGGCCTAAGATATAATAAAGCAGACACATTTGGAAATTCTAGTGTCCCAGTCAAATCAGGTGAATACAGCTTCCATCTACTCCATGGCAGGAGTTGTATCCTCCCATTGTGGTTAAGGTTCCCATTGTGGTTCTCAGGTACACCAAGCTGGCGACTTAACTGAGCCTGGTTTCATTGATAGCACGTGTTCTCCACCACGTACTGAAGAATTGGACATAAGCATCCCATTGCTAGGACAACACTCTCCCCTTAAGCTTAAGCTTTTGCCGAAGCTGTTCCTAAAACGGTACGGACGTAAGAATTTGGTCCAGGTCTTTTGAATAATATAAAAAAGATTGGGTCTTGTTACTGATGCTCATAAATAAAACCCTTGGCTGCTAGAGACTGTGGTGTGTTGCTGTAGGGTTGCTGGTTTGGGCTGAGTCATTGTAGTGCTGGGTTTCAGGTGGTCAGTGCTGGTTTGTCCTGGAAATAAAGCCGTTGTTCTGGATTTGCAATCATGTATAGGAGGACATGATCAGATCTGATCTTTGCAAACCATAACCCTGGTGAGTTTACTCTCAGGGTACGTCTATACTACCCGCTGGATCGGCGGGTAGTGTCCGATGTATTGGGGATCAATGTATCGCATCTCATCTAGACGCGATAAATCGATCCCTGAATCGACGCCCGTACTCCGCCTCGGCAGGAGGAGTAAGTGGAGTCGATGGGGGAGCCGCGGCGGTCGACTCGCCGCCGTGAGGACGGCCAGGTAAGTCGAACTAAGATACTTCGACTTCAGCTACGCAAATAGCGTAGCTAAAGTTGCGTCTCTTAGTTCGAACCCCCCCGCTAGTGTAGCCCAGGCCTAAGTTAGCTGACCTGGACGTAACTTGCCCGATCTGCACTGACTGTAAGTCATGATTTGCATCATGTCATTTCACTCCGTTCACAATCGTGTTCAAACGTGGCAACTTTCTGTAGCATAGGCCAGGCCCCCGAGTGTGCCAGCACACCACGTTCAACTCGCCGTCCCATCATGTGCCGACTAACAAAGGGTGGAAGCTAGAACCAAGCCTCTCTGGCTCCTGCCACAAACCGTGAGCCTGGTGTCTTCATCCAAATACTGAGCAAGGCTCCCCCGCCACGAATGTCATGGAAAAGCAACACGTTCACGTTGATTCAAGGAACTACTCTTTATGCAGTATCCGAGTGATGTATAGAACTCCCTACTGCGTGCTATGCTGTAGGCAAACAGCTTGGTAAGGTTCTAAACAAGATGAGACATACTGGTGTGAATTATTCTAGCATCTGCTGCTATTATTATAAAGTAGATAGCCCTTGCCATTTTTATCCTATCAATCCTCATGTGTCAGTGCATAAATTCATCCCTGGATGGACTCAGGAAGAAACTTAACCACTGCGGTATAAGATTGCACTATCGGATGCTTTATGGGAGATATTTAGACCTTTCTTTGAATAGCCCAATGCTAGAAAAAGACTTTTGGACTAGATAAAATGTACTGGTCTCTTTCTATGTCAATTTCTATGTTCTTCCCATATTCTTCCGAGGCCTTGGGAGCTGTTTCTATATCTGGGCTCCCATGTGGGGACCACATGGCTGCTAAGCTGCTGTGTCCAGCTCGAGAGCTGCTAAAGGACAATAATCAGTTAACGTGCACATATACGTGGAATCCTGTCATCCAGATTCTGGCTCCTCCTCTGGAACTGTCATGCGTGGAGAGGAGAGCCGAGTACAGCCCTCGGCAGAGCAGCATTTGCCATTCTTTTCTAATGAGGATTGCCTGGGAGGTCGGAGGGGCCATTTCTGAGGCTGCAGCTTTGTGCAGGGGATCTGGTATGGAAGGATTCGACTGAGAACAGGGAGGCTAACGATACTCCGGTTACATGGACACAGAGCAGAGGGGAGGCTTCCTGACATAGTCAGCTGGCTTATGTCAGTGGAATTATAATTGCTATTGGCGGAAGAATGAAGGGAGTTGACAGGCAAACTCTGTGAGGAAGTGCAGGACTTACCCAGCCTTACTGCCAAGCAGGGGGTGGTTTGTACCCCAGAGAAGGGAGAAAAGGCCAGATCCTCAAAGGTATTCAGGTGCCTAACTCCCCTAAGCCTTGTGAGTTAGGTACCTAAACACCTTTGAGGATCTGGGCTGGGGTGCTCTAATGGGGGGAGGGGGGCGGAGATTTTGATGACAATATTTTCAGTGCCAATAAATCAGACCATTAAAGCCAACCCAACCTTGTTCATTTTCTCTCTTTCAGCCCATCACTTTATCGTGGTCACCGCGTGCCATGAAGCCGACTATGGCCAGCTGATCGAGGATTACTGCCTAAGCCAGTTTAAATTTGAAATGGAAGTGATAGGGCAGAAGCTGTGGTGTGACTGGGATGAGACTGTAGGGTGAGTGTCTTGTTGCGATTGTCTCCAGCCCTTTCTGATTTAACAAAGCAGGGTGTCCTGGCCAGAGACCTAGTGACCGGCGAAAGAACTGCCAGCCTGCCCCAGCTACCCACAGGGTCTTGTTTTCAAGCTATCTAGCTTAGGGTTTAGTACCAGTGCCTGTCACCTAGTGTCTGAGCACCACGCATCCATGGGAAGCTGATCCCACCATGCATGGTCCAGTGTGAGCAGTGCAGTGTTTATCAACTGCACTAGAGAAGATCACGTGGTCATTTCAGTGCAGCCCTGAGCAAACTGACGTTGCATAATCATATTACGCGTTGTCATTCCGAACAGTGCTTCTGAACAAGAGGCAGCAGTGCGCGGTGTTATGCTCACAAATTGTATTACACGCTGCTTTGCAACTTGCTTCAGTGCATTAAATATTGGAGCCTGTTTTCCCATCACTGCTTGAGAGAAATATCTTGCATACTTTTCTGAGTGTAGTTCTGTTCTTACTCTGCTGCCTATCACTGAGTAACTTCCAGGAGTAAGTGGATCAACAGTTCTGTCTGTCTCGCTCTCCTTTCTGCCAGTAGGGAATAGGCCTGAAGATGTTGATTCATCTTTAAACAGAATAAAGTGGATGGTGTCTGGAGTGTGTTTGAGCTATTGCTGGGAGGCTTGGCCAAAGAGGTGGGTTTTACACTTAGGGCTTGTCTATACCGGCAACTTTCTGCGCAGTAAAGCAGCCTTTTGCACTCAAACTGCAGACGTGTTCACACGGCCAAGCCACTTAGTGCGCAGAAACTCCTCAGTCACAGCGCTGCAAAAAACCCACCTCGACGAGAGTCGTAAGCTGTAAAGCGCAGCGGCTCCAGCGCTCTATTGACAGTGTAGACACTTGATTGCTTTTTGCGCTGTAATGGGCCTCCGGAGCTCTCCCATAATGCCTCAAGTGGCCGCTCTGCTCATTGTTTTGAACTCGGCTGCCCTGGAGATATGCGCCCCCCCCCCCCTTTCAGAGCTCCATTTCTGACAGCCCTTGTGTGCTGTGCTGATCTGCTCTGGGACACAAAGCAAACCATTAATGTGGAATGCTCCTGCTGTTGAACACAGAGGCAGGGGTGTGTGTGTGGGTGTGTGTGTGTGAGAGGTTTCCCCCTCCCCCTGCCTCAGGACTGGTTGCTTCCTGCCACTGTCTGAACTTACAAGACAGCATGCTGACACACTCCCTGTCCCCCAAAACACACTGTATCCCCCCTCCATACACACACACTCCTTGTCACACACTCTCCCCTACTCCACTTCAGTTGAAAAGCAGCTGGCAATCTCGTAGGATGCCCATGGAACAATGGGATTGGGAAACCTGCATCATGTGATGCTGTGCCTGCCCCATGAGGCATTACAAACACTTCCCAAAGCACCCTGCGGCCAGTTGCACAGTGGGATAGCTACCCACAATGCACTGCTCTCTTCGCCGTTGTAAGAGCTGCTAATGTGGATGCGCTCCAGCATCACAAGCAGCACCGTGTGGACACGCAACAGCAGTTTAATTCCAGCATTTTAATAAAAGTGGTATAACTTGTGGAGCAGGAACTTGCCAGTGTAGACATACCCTTAGTTTGGAATGGAGTGAGGTTAATGGTCATTCTTATTTCACGCAGTGATGAGTTTATCTTGTTTTTGTCAGGAAATGAGAACATAAGAACGGCCATGCTGGGTCAAACCAATGGTCCATCTGGCCCAGTATCCTGTCCTCTGACAGTGGCCAATGCCAGGTGCTTCAGAGGGAATGAACAAAACAGGCAATTATTGATTCATCCCCTATCATCCACTCCCAGTTTCTGGCAGTCAGAGGCTAGGACACCCAGACCATGGGGTTGCATCCCTGCCCATTCTGGCTAATAGCCATTGATGGACCTCTCCTACTTCTCGTTTGAACCCTGTTATAGTCTTGGCCTTCACAACATCCCCTGCCAACAAGTTCCAGATGTGACTGTGGGTTGTGTGAAGAAATACTTCCTTTTGTTTGTTTTAAACCTGCTGCCTGATAATTTAATTGGGTGACCCTGAGTTCTTGTGTTATGAGAAGCAATCACACTTGCTTATTTACTTTCTCCACATCAGTCATGATTTTGTAGAGCTCTATCATGTCCCCCTTTAGTTGTCTTTATTCTAAACTGAAAAATCCCAGTCTTTTTAATCTCTCCTCAGAAGGAAGCTGTTCCATCCCCTTAATCACTTTTGTTGCCCTTCTCTGTACCTTTTCCAAATCCAATATGTCATTTTTTGAGATGGGGCAATCACAATTATATGCAATATTCAAGGTATGGGCATATCACAGGTTTATATAGTGGCATTATGATATTTTCTGTCTTATTATATATCCCTTTCCTAATGGTTCTTCACATTGGGTTAGCTTTTTTGACTGCCGCTGCACATTGAGTGGATGTTTTCAGAGAACTGTCCACAATGACTCCAAGATCTCTCTCTCTCTCTCTCTCTCTCTCTCTCTTTCTCTCTCTTGAATAGTACCAGCTAATTTAGATCCCATCATTTTGGAATTATGGGATTATGTTTTCTAATATGCATTACTTTGCATTTATCAATATTGAATTTCATCTGTCATTTTCTTGGGCAGTCACCCAGTTTTTCTGAGAATCATTGGTAACTCTTTGCAATCTGCTTTGGATTTCACTATCTTGCGTAATTTTTTGTTTTGTCTGTGAATTTTGCCACTTCACTGTTTACCCCTTTTTCCAGATCCCTTGTGAACATGTTGAACATACCGATCCCAGTACAAATCCCTGAGGGACACCACTAATTACCTCTCTCCATTCTGAAAACTGATCATTTATTCCTGCCCTTTGTTTCCTGTCTTTTAACCAGTGACTGATTTGTAAGAGGAACTTCCCTTTTATCCCATGACAGCTTACTTTGCTTGAGAGCCTTTGGTGAGGGACCTTGTCAAAGACTTTCTGAAAGTCCAAGTACACTATACCCACTGGATCCCCCTTGTCCACAAGTTTGTTGACCCCTTAAAAATTCTAATATATTAGTGAGGCATGATTTTCCTTTACAAAAGCTGTGTTGACACTTCCCCAACAAATCGTGTTCATCTATGAGTCTGATAATTCTGTTTTTTACTATAGTTTCAACCAGTTTGCCTGGTACTGAAGTTAAGCTTACTGGCCTGTAAGTGCCAGGATCAACTCTGGAACCTTTTTAAAAAATTGGTGTCACATTAGCTTTTCTCCAGTCATCTGGTACAGAAGCTGACTTAAGTGATAGGTTACATAGAATACTTAGTAGTTCTGTATTTTCACAATTAAGTTCCTTCAGAACTCTTGAGTGAATACCATCTGGTCCTGGTGACATAATACTGTTTAATTTATCCATTTGTTCCAAAACTTCCTCTGTTGACACCTCAGTCAGGTTAGAAAAGGAGGAGGTGTTGCCTTGTGTATCAAAGAGGTACACACTTGCACTGATGTTGAGATGGAAATAGGAGACAGACTTGTTGAAAGTCTTTGGGTAAAAGATAAAAGGGGTAAAAAACAAGGGTGATGTCATGGTAAGGGCCTACTACAGACCACCTAGCCCGGAAGAAGAGGTGGATGAGATTTTTTCTTAACAACTAACAATCATCCAAAGCACAGGACTTGGTGGTGATGGGAGACTTCAACTATGCAGACATCTGTTGGGGAAAATAACACAGCAGGGCGCAGATTATCCAACAAGTTCTTGGACTATATTGAAGACCACAGGCGCCAACTCCGTGGGTGCTCCGGGGCTGGAGCACCCATGGGGGAAAAATTAGCTAATCCAACTCCCACTGAAATCACTGTGGAGTCTCCCATTGACTCCGTGACAGTTGGAGTAGGCCCTTAAATTCTCTTCACACCCGTAGAATACTTTGCTATATTGGAGAATAAAAAAAACCCTCTTTTTTTCCTCTTGAAGTGTTATTGTCAAGTAACAAGTCTGGCTTTTTGATGCCTAACTGGATTGAATAGGATGTATTTTGCCTTACATTTACTGGCAAATTTTTAAGACACTGCATTGGAGGGAAATCAGTACATTCTTTCAAGGAGGCTTACCTGGTTAGTCAGCGACCGTTTTTAAAAACAAAATACCCTGTGACCTTTCGAATTACAGTTTTATGGGCATCTCAGTCATTGTTGACAGGGTGATGATATGTTTATGAAGAAACATGTCATCTTATCATTGCCTAAGATGTCAAGCACACTATCACCTTATGACCACTTTGAAGGCAACTGAAACACCGTGTTCTTTCATCTTAACTATCACAATTGCTTGTTTAAAGGAGATCTGCACTGATTAGTTGTCATATCAGCAGAAATATTTTCTGAATAAGAATATAGGTGAAATCCTGGCTCCACTGAGGATTTTTCCCATTAAAAATTAAGTTTCAAAAAGGTTTTTAGAAATACCTATTTCTGTTCCAATACCACTGTGGTTGGTGATGCTGTCTTTTAACAAGGACTGCCATTTTACTGATGTTTCTAAGAATGAAATCTTGTCGTTTGAGACTGAGAATTTAACAACAAAATAATTCCTGACAACAACTTATCTCATTCATTTTTAATGTTTAGAGATGCTAAGCTATCTCTCAGACCAGGTCACTAGAATTGGTGGCTTTTTACTGTTTATTTTTTAAATGATATTTAAGATGCATTTTTTCTACTGATTCATGTTTCTGGGTAATTAGAAGAAATGATTAGAACGTCTTGTATATTACATTGCAGTTTTCTGCTAAGCCCTCTGTTTTTAATCAGTGTCAGTAATTCAATTCCAATTTATAAAATATTAGAAACAGAGATGCAGTCTGTTTCTCTCCTGGAACATCCTGCCATGTTCTTTGGATAATAACAAAGTAAGTATCTTTAATTCAGGTTGAAATAAATCAGTGATAAGAGGAAGAACATTGAGTCTGTAGAACGCACTGTCCTGACTTTACTATAAATAACCTAAGACGTGCTTTGTTTTATTTCTTTCCCTTTATGATCGGTAAAATTCCATAGTACCACAATGTTGCAGACAAGGTGGTTTTGGTAAATATCCAAAGACTAGCAAGTGTTGGGGGAACCTAGTTCCTAATACTTTCTTTATACCCATGTTAAATCTCTAATGGACATATTTTCCACCTTTCTCCCGAACACCCTGACATATAACTATATAGTGCTCCCATAGTACCACTTGGAATGTATTTTTATTTATTATTTGTATTGCAATGACACCTGAGACCAGGTTTTGTTAGGCGTTGTGCAAATGGTGGTAAGAGACAGTCACTACTTGCATCCGAAGAAGTGGGTATTCACCCACGAAAGCTCATGCTGCAAAACCTCTGTTAGTCTATAAGGTGCCACAGGATTCTTTGCTGCAGTCACTGCCTTGAAGAGCTTGCTGTCTAAATAAGCAAGACAGACAAAGGCTGGGGAAGGGAAACTGAGGCACAGACTGATGAAGTGACTTGCCCGGGGTCACCCAGCAGACCTGTGGCAGAGCCAGGAACATAATCCAGGATTTCTGAGCCCTTTGCTCAGTGCCCTATCCAGTGCCTTTCAACTGAACCCCAGAACCTCTTTGTCTACTTCTGGGGTTGCTTGATAACAGGCACTGTGGGAACTGGCCCACTAATTTATAGGATACTTCTGGCATCTGAGATGATCCAGAGGCAGGAATGGCAGCTGACTTGTGCCTCCTCACACAAGGCAGAGAATCAAACGCACCACAGATGTGAGGAGAGGCAGAACCACCTGAGATCATTGGTGGATAAAGCTGACCCGGAAAGGAAAATGGAGGCTTTTTTCTTATATCCTGTTATTTCAGGATGTACCATTTCCAATTGGAGGGGTTTTCAGGATTGTCCTCCAAAGCACGCTGACTTCGGTGGTTGTAATGTTGCCAATAGCGGTGGGTGGGGTGGAGAAGATCTGTCTTATTAGCCCTCTGGACATATTGCATTAAATACTCTGGCTATAGTACTTCAAGCTTGGCATCTAGGTATTCCTTTTTCAGTATTCCTTTTCCAGTCTAAGCCCATGCTAGCATGGCTTTTATTGATCTGTATTGATGAGACAGAGGGAGGGAAAATGGCTCGGTCATTACACTAATTGAATCTATTTCCCTATGTTGAAACAGCCTCACACTTTCGTGTCAACTGTCCGAAATGGGCCATCATGATTATCACTTCCAAAGTTTTTCTCCCCTGCTGTTAATAGCTTCTCTTAATTAATTACCCTCTTACAGTTGATATGGCTACTTCCACCTTCTCATGTTCTCTGTATGTATAAATATCTTCTTACTGTATGTTTTATTCTATGCATCCGAAGAAGTGGGCTGTAGCCCACGAAAGCTTATGCTCAAATAAATTTGTTAGTCTCTAAGGTGCCACAAGTACTCCTGTTCTTTTTGCTGATACAGACTAACACGGCTGCTACTCTGAAACCTATTGTAACCAATGACTATACTGGAGGAAAAGGGAAGTTTTTCCTCAGTAAAGTTAATATAGGAAATCAACATGGAAAAATAGAATCCGCTTTTAGGTCTTCTTTCCTGCAGGGATCTACACGCACTATCCCCATCACAAGAACTTCATGTTGTATTAATGTAGAGTATTTTTTGGAAGTATAAAACTAAGATCTTGCTATCCTCAATAGCACAGAGCGGGTTGAAAAATGGTAGGTATGTGTTGATACTTTTTTTTGTAAATAATCTTATACAAAAACTTCATTTAAAAAAAAAAATACCCATCCTACCATGCTCAATAATGAAAATGTTTTGGCTTTCAAAATCAGTTTGTGTTTTCCTCCTCTTTTTACCCTCCTCACACCTTTTTTGGTGGCAAAATGGAAAAAAGGGGACACAAAAGCGGAGGGAATGTAAAGATTTTGATTTAAAAAAAAAGTTGTCAAATCAGAAAATTTGAAAAAAAGGAAATTGCTTTGCAAAAGCTATTTTTGTATTAAAAAAGCCATTTTTCTTTTCTTTTTCTTTTTTAATTTATTTATTTAGGAAGTTTTTAACAAGTTTACAAATCCTTGCCATGTAAATATCAGAATCAAAATAATTATTACAATAGGTAGCTTTTGTTTAAAGAGACATTATACAGGAACATAGTCATCAGATCTTTCTATTTCATTGTGTGTTACCATATTTCAGCGTGAACATCATTACAACACCCATGTCATTTCTAATGATTTTAATAAATTGAGTAAAATCTCTGCATACACATATGTAACTGGCTAGGCATGTTTAGCAAATGTTAATATTCAAAAAAATTAGACAGATGTGCTGTTTGTTTTGTTGGTGGTGGGGTTTTTTTTAAATTATTTTTTTATTTTTTGCAGGCGAATGTACTTTGAGTATTGAAAAAAGGTAACCAAATATCTAAGCATCTCTGTAATTGGTGTGTTAATTTTTCCACAACCTGCCCCCCCCCCCTTTTTTTTTTTTTAAACCATTCCTTCGGGTTGGGCTATTTTTTCTTGTTCCAATGAGAGGCTACCAATAGCTGAGCAGCTCCTAGCAGAAGAAAGATTAGTTCTTCATTTCCTTTTGTGGGACCATTTCCACTAGGAAGCCCCAAGAGGATTACCAAAGCATCATCTGGTAATAAAACCCAGCAATCTGGGGTATGTAGTTATGGATTAAACTGCAATATTCTCTAATGACTGGACATGTCCACCAAGTATACTTAACATTTCCTCTTTCACCAGAATTTCTCCAACATTTATCCCCATTCAATCTATCTATCTATATATTTAACCTGAGTGGTCTGAGATACCATTGAAATAGTACCTTAAAGAAATTGTCTTGTCTTGTGTTCCAGGCTGAGATTGTTGGTCCTCTTTTTTTTCCGAGCAAAGCCCATTCCTCTGGGGTAATTGTCTATCCAGGTTTTTTTCCCAACGTGTCATATATGGACACTTTTTTGTTAGAAAGCTATCTGCAAAGATTTATATAAATTATAATTTTTTTGTCTTCTAATTGACCAGATGCCATTGCTTCTATTAAAGTTAGCTTCTGTAAGATTACTAGAAAGTTGAGAAACATAATGACTGATTTGAAAGCAGTGGTACCAAAGAGAGTGGACCACTTAAAGTTAGCTTTGATCTCTAAATAAGTTAGAAAAGTTTCTTTACTGGCCTGCTTTGTGTATCCCATGGCTTTCCCAATCTTTGAAGCTCTGGTTTGCAATTTGGGTTAAGATCTGGATTACTTGCAATGGGTGTCATTGCTAAGGGGAAAGAGTTTATCTCATCTCTAGTTCAATCCTAAACCCACAGAGTAGCCTTTGCTAAAGGATGTGTAAATTGCTGGAGGGTGGGATATTTTTCTTAATCCATGGTAGCCGAGTGATGTTCCTACTTTCACAATTTTCTTGTTCACTAAAGACCCAGTGTTGGGCCGGGTTAGGGCCCCCCCCAAACCACTACTGCTTTGAGTTGGCTGGCTTGATAGCCCCATAGAATATTAGAAGCAGCTAGTCTGCACCTGCTTAATGGGCCTGTACATCTGATCTGCTCTTACTGTTGGTCTTTCTTCATAAAAGGCCATTTTTCATTTTTATTTTTATTTTTTTTAAAGTTTTAGAATAAAAAATTTCAACCAGCTCTAACTGGTTTACTTTTCCATGATGTCATAGAGGTGGTCTTTGCCCTGTAGTGACTGCATGGCTTGTTCTATGGGATTGCTCTTTATCTGTGGCTTCAGTTTTTTTCTTCCAGGTGGTTTCTACTTCGCTTATGATGTCTGAGTCTTTGGCAAATGTTGGGAACTTTCAGTGTTTCATTTGATTGCTTGAGCCCATTTGTTCAGTATAAACCTAGAATTACCTGATTGGTTGGCAGTGCTCTTTAATTCCTAAGTAGAAGAGAATCCTTACCTCCTCAGATGTACTTGGGAGCTCTGAGCAAAACAAGAGGAAAAAGCTTAGCTATTGATCTGTACAAATTGATGCTGCCCACTGACACTGATTTTGAATGCTCGGCTTGCTCAGTATCCCTCAGACTGTGGAGAGGTATATAATGCATGACAGTTAAAGTGGACTTATTTGCCAGAGCCTGACGTGTCCATTTTCCTTAATGTTTGTTAAAGGTGGACACTGGGGAGGAAGCATCAGAGAGGGGAGAGGGTTAGTGTGATTTGGGAGAGGAAGGTAGGGGGCTGCTGGACGTCAGGGAACCAGTGGAGAAGGAAGGGAAGCATGGAGGAAGTGGGGAATTAGTGAGGAGGGCAAGGCAAAGAAGTCATGGGAGGAGCACTGTCCAGGCCAAGGAAAGGAAGGAAGGTGCCTGGAGAACAGCAAGGTGGCTTAGGGTCTTGGAGAAGGAGCGGGGGCTGCTAGAACAGGCCAGAGGTGATTAAGACAGTGAGGGACACCGCAAAGATAGCTCAGGACTGGTTCAGAAAATGTCCACATAAACCAGCTTTTGTATGGCTCAAATGACAGCAATACGCGTAGCGGGTGTCCATGTGCCGACTGACAAACTGCATCCCCTTGACTCTACTCAACCTTGCTCCTCAGGAAGGCACAATCCGGCCCTGTGTGTTTCCTTCACAGAGCCCCTTCACTGAGGCGCAGATTTGGAAACACATTCTGGGTTGAGGGAACTGTCACAGCAGGGCATTGGGGTTGGGCGGAGCATGTTGTGGGAGAAGGTGGTGGATCATCTGGCACACGGATTCCTTGGAAATTCCCAAACATGTTTTCACAGCAGCCACAGATATTTAAGCACCTGTCTCAGTGGGGAGAGCAGATGTGCCTAGAACCCAAAGAGCAGGTGAGCAGCTAGGATTAAATGAGCGGGTACATTCCTGTATACGCCGTTCGGGCCTATAAACCCTGCATGCTTTGATTCCAGCTTCCTAGCAGTCCCCACTCTTTCCTTTTGCACCACCTCAGCAGTGTTTGCTAACACTTCCGAGGTTGGAACGCCTGGGGGTGGCAATGGGGCATTCTTGCTGGAGGAATTTCAGCACCTCCTGTTGGTCTGACATGGCCCGAGTCTGTAGGCGTTCAGAGCACCTATAAGGCTTGTTTATTATCTCAGGCTTCTGCCCGAGTAGGTGTGTGTGGGGGGGGGAGGGGGATGATATGTGTCTCCTTTATCCTGGGGGCATCTGTTCAGAGCTCACTTTGGTCAGCATGTGGTGTATTTTTTAAAAAAAATTTATTATTAAAAGATGCACAGAGAATGTTTGCTGGAAGCATTGGCAACCTAAAAGTAAATAAATAGAGCAGTCCTGGAATTTGCTAATCTATAGCTGAGAGAGGCTTGTCATAGCAGCCGGAGGGCACCACTGTGTGTGTCGAACCCGGCTGAGCTCAAAAGAGATTGAATTTAAGTTTCTTTTCAATCTGTCAATTATATCTTCATTACTGGCTGCAGGAGCCCAGACGGGGGAGAGTTGGCTGATAACAGCCGCCTTCTGCTTCTCGCATGCCTCCCATTGGGAACGATCCCTAGGTGTTTTACAAACACAGGAGCAGGTTCTGCACAAGGGGAGGAAAGCTGAGGGGGCCCATTTCTCCATCTTAGTGAACCCACATGGGGATGGGGGCAGCAAGAATCCTAGTGGGCTGCCCCCCCCCCCCACGGGCAAAGGTGGGATAGACTGACAGCGCCAAGAGTGACCCTAGACACCAAAAAGGGGACAAAGCGGGACCGTTGCCCCACCCAGATGGTGGGGCTGGGCTGGCGCTGGGGGAGCACATGCTCTGCACCAGGGTCATGCCAGGAGAGACTCCACACCTAAGTTTGGAGGTACACTGCCTGCCATGGTGTCCGCTGCAGATCGAATGCCTCCAACACTGCCACTGGGGCCGTGCACCCCTTCTCTCTGTGTCCCACGCTCCCGCCTGGCGAGGGCACCCAGCCCCTCCAACGCAAATACAAACACTGCACAGGGTTGAGTAAATGCACGGCTGAAATGCAGTCACGTCTCGGGTAAGCCCTGGCCGCAGCCTAACAGGGCCCAGCAACCCCGCACAACAGCTTACGTCAGGAAAACAGATACACCTCTACCCCGATAGAACGCTGTCCTTGGAAGCCAAAAAAATCTTACCGCGTTATAGGTGAAACCGCGTTATATCGAACTTGCTTTGATCCGCCGGGGCGCGCAGCCCCTCCCCCCCCCCCCCCCCCCCCCCCCCCCCGAGCGCTGCTTTACCGCGTTATATCCGAATTCACCCATCAGAGGGTTGCGTTATATTGGGGTAGAGGTGTACCATTGAAGCGTCTGTTCTTTCCTAGATGTGAACCCCGAATCCCCAGTAATGAATACTAGAGTGGAAAGTCTGCATGTCAAGGATGAGCTGGCTTGTGTGTAATTGCTCCTCAATGGCTTATAGCCAGCTCGTTCGTTCATCTGTAGGTTACTTTCATCTCCTGGTGACGCTAAATGTTCTGCAAGGTGGGCTCAGATCTATACTCACAGCCTCTGAGCCTTTTGTTGATAAGGCCTGTAATCAAGGAGGCACGTGTTATGCAGACAAAACTACACAGGATCATTTCAGGGGGCAAGACAAAGATGCCACATTTATTATAACACAATTTGATTTATGACTAATACACACACACACACACACACACACACACACACACCCATCAGATGTTCTGCAGCTGCGGTATAGTTACCAGTCCTGAACATAGCTTGAGTTCGTGGCTTGCTTTTGCAGCTTGGGTTCGTAGCTTGTGGCGGCTAACTGGCCAGGAAAGCCGGGCACAAGGAAGGGCTGGGTCTCTGTTGGGCATGCACCGATGCCCTTCCATGTTGGCAGCAGAATGTTACCCTTCAAAGTCTTCCATCTCACCCATCCTTTTTGTAGGCTTTAGTTTGAATCCAGGGTCAACAGAAGTAGACGTGTCACGCTGCCTCTGGGTTTGGTGCTTGATCACCCATCAATTGCAGATGTGACTTTCAGCCTCCGACCTGGCTTTGATGTTCCTTCTATTGTACCTTTGTTCTTTTCTTTGTAGGGTGGACTCTTCTTACTTTGTTAGGGCTCTTGTCTGCATCTTCAGCTGTTGGTGTTTGAACTCTGTTTCATCAGGACAGGCTGGTGCTGGAGGTTGATTCCATAATCCATACATACCTCATTCACACATCTAAACTAAACTAATAAGATTACAGCAGGGTTTTGCAAAAATGAAGGTTGCAGCAAGCTTAGAAAATGGAGTAAGTGTTTGTAAAATGGAGTTTGAATTTACAATATGGCAAACAGTGAACAGAAGTAGACAAGTGTAGTGAATGGCAAACAGTGAACAGAAGTAGACAGGTGTAGTGAATGGCAAACAGTGAACAGAAGTTAAGCGTTTGTAAAATGGAGTTTGAATTTACAATATGGCAAACAGTGAACAGAAGTAGACAGGTGTAGTGAATGGCAAACAGTGAACAGAAGTAGACAGGTGTAGTGAATGGCAAACAGTGAACAGAAGTAGACAGGTGTAGTGAATGGCAAACAGTGAACAGAAGTTACAATACTGAAACAGTGCAAGTCTCCGTGATTTAAGCAGGAATTGGATTGACAGTGAAACGTACAAGGGCAACTGGCTGAACAGCTATGGCTCTTAAC
The DNA here is from genome assembly GCA_003942145.1 of Platysternon megacephalum. NCBI lineage: Eukaryota > Metazoa > Chordata > Testudines > Platysternidae > Platysternon > Platysternon megacephalum. Next base: position 17,735,864 of record QXTE01000015.1, on the reverse strand, counting down.
AAGCATCTTAATTGTCAATTTGCCAGTTATTGGGGTAACCGGTTTTATGAATGAATGTTGTTTCATTCATAAAACTTTACTTATGAAGTTACCTTAATAAAGTGAACAATTAAAAACAATTTCATTCATCAGTTCTACACATGTATAAGCAGTCAAAAGGCAAGTGTAAGGGAAAGTGCCTGCAGACTAAAAAAGGACCATTTCCTTGGCAGGTGCGTGTGTTGCACACATCTCCCATTCACATTAAGGGAGTGATGCGAGCTCCTCAGACAGCACAAAACTTGCCAGCCGGGCCAAATCAGTGAAATAAACTGTGGGCTCGGTCGTGGTTAAATTCACTTAAATGTGCCTTCTGTCATGGCTGGGTCTAGCCAGCCCTCGGTCAAGAGTTGCAAAACATCCCACCCCCCAGGTTTGTTGTGCCCCCTTCAAATTGTGCTGCAGCCTCTTTGACTCTGACCTCAGTGGGCCAGATCCTCAGCTGGTGTCAGTCAGTCGGTGCAGGTCCAGTGACATCAGTGGGACGACACCGACTCTCATTGGCTGAGGCTGTGGCACAACGGGACCAGTCACATTCGTAAGTGCTTGGAGGGTCGGGGGCTCGGTCTTTACTGTATTAAGGCCAGCATCACATCTCATGTTCTAACTGGGACATAGAATCATAGGACTGGAAGGGACCTCGAGAGGTCATCTAGTCCAGTCCCCTGCACTCATGGCAGGACTAAGTATTATCTAGACCATCCCTGACAGGTGTTCGTCTGACCTGCTCTTAAAAATCCCCAATGATGGAGATTCCACAACCTCCCTAGACCATTTATTCCAGTGCTTAACATCCAGATCTTTGCATTAAGGTAGGAATGAGATCTGGGGTCCTATTTATAATAGCATTTGGAGAGAGGCATTTAAGTTAACTCCATCAGTTGCCAGCTAGGTTGAGATCAGGTAAACGAAAGAGAAATGTCTGTCCAGAGCTTTTCTTCCTGCAGCCAGGGTTTTGAGTTGGAGAATTTTACTGTCTGAATCCTGTTTAAAATGCAAATTAAAAAGAGGAACGTTTTGCCATTATTTCTGGGGCTGTAGCAGTGTCTCGGGGTTTTGGTGTCGGGTCTGTGATTTCTTGTGTAGGGCATTCAAGTGTGAACCCGTTGGCTCAATTATTTGTCGCCTGACTGATAACAGCTGGCGTGACGTGACGGATACATTGATTCAGCATTTTTCATCAGATGCTTTATTTTTAGGGTGCAAGGTTTTACACCTGTGTTGGACCCAAAAAGCTGCCCTGACATTTGGATCTTAATATTGCATTGTATGGCTTTTATACAGCATTCATTTGTTCTTCTGTGGACCACATTTCTGCAGAGCTGCAGGAAGGTTTGAGGACTCCGTTAGTGAACTGCACGCTACGCTGTCTGTAATTATTTTTGTTTTGTGGTAGTGTCGAGCAGCCCAGTCTTGGCCCCGGGTGCTAGTGATCTACAAACACAGAACAGAAAGGCAGTCCCTGCCCCACGCAGCTTACAGTCCAAGCACAAGGTGGTATTTTAGAAAATTGGGAAGCTAAAATGAAGTCCTTTTTGGCAGAGCATCTCCAGGCTGAGCATGGATAGAGGAAAAACCGTTGGGCTAATGGGGCCCCAGGATTTTCTCTCTCCGCACACTCTGGCACTCGATGCAGCTTACAAGAATGACTCTGTCACCATCTGTGGAAGCTTCCCCTCACCCCTCTTTTTAAATGCACCAATTCCATAGCTTTTTGGAGTATTTATGTCTGGCACCTTTCCAGGTGGCAGTAGGGATCTCACGGGAAGCCAGTCTCTACTAAGCAAAGTCATGTGCATTCAGAATGAATCAGTCCCGTACTGTCTGGAGAAAAGCCAGGTGTTCTTCAGACTGCCAAGCGAGTTTGCCCATAGTTGGACAGTCCCGCTGCGGTTTTTATCATGGTAATTCAAGGCAGAGCAGTGGCGCTGGTGGTGTTTTCCAGAACTACAGCGGAAGCATGATACGCTGTACAAGCTAGCGGGAGTTTGACGTGGCAATGTGTGCGTATACCCCACCCTGGGAGAACAGGGGAACATTTTGTTTTCATAATAAATCTATTGTAGAAATCAGATGTGAGTGTGGACTCCACGGAAAAGCACAAATGTTAGCAATGGAAACATGTCTCTGTACTTTTGCCCCTCACTTCCTCCGCTGTCTCTGGGTTTTATTTATTCACTCATTAAAAAATTCAGGGCCTGATTCATCATTGCCTTAGGCCAGTCTGAAGCTGTTGCAACTGCGTGGAAGTCACTGGCCTAAAACTGGGGAAGGGCTGTGGCAAATCAGTCCCTAGATCTGAAATGGCGTAGATACGGAATGGAACTCGCTCAGCTGAGCAGAAACCATTTGTCTGCTGCCTTTCACGGATGTGTGAGCGTGAGGCTGTTTTCTATGTTCTGCACCTTTAAGAGTATCGTGGTTCCCTGGGCCTGTCTTCAGGGCACTCCCTATGAGTTTGTTCACGGCGGGTGCTGCTTTAGAGTGAGTGACACACGCTGTGCTCTCGCTCGTGGAGATATTCGACTTCGTTCGTCTCTTCTCCCCCTCCCCCACTGATCTGAATTAAATACAGTCCAGACTAGAATTGTGTGTATACTCTGTGTACGGAAAACCTGACCCTCACTGTTCTGCTGTGAAAGGGATGTGGGAAGAAATCTCTCCCCCACATTGAAGCAATAACTCCTAAACTGGCACAGATGAGGTGGTGCCACTTCCCAAACTGAGGCAAGGATGATCCACTGCTGTCTGCTTAAATGGACACACTCCAGAGATTTGGTGATGGGCGGGAGGAACAGGATTTCTTCCTCCTGGTTCCTTGATTTTGTACATTGGGAGGCACTTTGTGCATGGCTGGCTCCTGTGTTTTGGGGACAGTCAGGTGCAGCACTCTCATGCGCTGTTCTGGGGGGAGTTCACCTGCACACCTTCCCCCAGCTGTGCCGGGGACGTCTACCAGTAGCAGCAACGCTGACACTGAAGAGGCATCAGGCAGGCACGTGTGTGCAATGAGAGCAAAGGTTAAGCCTGTGCATATTAGGGGGGAGGTGACCTCGGGCCTGCCCATAAGGCCCTTCAAAAACTGCTATCCGGGCTCTGCTTTCCTTTCACTGCCTCTCTGGTGTTTGTAATGCTGTGGTCTCACGAGCCTGGCTTACTCTAGAGAAATCCAGAGTGCTAACCACCATCGCAACCCCTCACACGCCTGTTACACCCCCCCACAGTAGCGGCGCCAGCTCTTCCGGCGCCCTAGCCGGAGGAAGGTCCCGCCCCCGAAATGCCGCCCCCCACAGCGGCGGCGGAAGGTCCCGCCCCCAAATTTGCACGGACGGACGGGGCACCGGCGCCCCCAAAATAGCAGCGCCCTAGGCGACTGTCTAGGTCGCCTAATGGGTTGCGCCGGCCCTGCCCCCCCCCCACACACATCAGTATGCAGCACTGCTCTCAGTGGCGCCAAGGCATACATCTAAACAGGCAGTAGAATGCCTTGCTCAGCTATCAAAGCCTTGGGTCTGTGATCCTGTTAGATGGTCCTTTCCAGCTGCCTTACCAGCCCCAGGCCTGAGCTGGAGAATAAGCAAATCCATGGCCTTCCCTCACTCTGCAAGCTGGCAGAGAGACCGTTCTTGCAGGTCTGTAATAGAGAGCAGACCGGGGTGGTTAGTAAAATAATAGCACATTAGGCCTGGAATCAGCTGTCGGCTACCCAAAGAACTCTCCAACTTACCATCTGGTTGCTCTCCTGCCACCAAACTCCTCTCCTCAGCTGCCATGCAGAGCCTCCCAAGGGCGCTGCTGTCACAGCTGGCATTGGGCACAAGAGTCCACAGGAAGCTTCTGCTTTGCCCGCACCTTGGCCCACAGGATGTGCCCATCTCCGGATCCTCGGGAACAAATGCGAGGCAGATGGAAGTCATCGCTGCAGCTTGGAAACAAGCTCGAGAAGCAGCAAAACTTCCACACAGTTACCTGGGGGGGAAGGGATAGCTCAGTTGTTTGAGCATTGGCCTGCTAAACCCAGGGTTGTGAGTTCAATCCTTGAGGGGGGCACTTAGGGATCTGGGGCAAAATCAGTACTTGGTGCTGTTAGTGAAGGCAGGGGGCTGGACTCAACTCGACTCAATGACCTTTCAGGGTTCCTTCCAGTTCTATAAGATAGGTATATCTCCATATACTTTATATATATATATATATATATTTATTAAAGCAAAGGACAATTCACTCACCTTTCCAGGCAGCATCACCCCCGTGTGGCAGTGCTTGTTAGCGCATAGGTCTGGGGCCCAAGCCCACAGATGACTGGTGTTGGGGGTCAAGGGAAGGGCATGGGCAGCCCCCGGCTTGCTGTGGGGAAAAGTCTGAGGGGACAAGAAGCGTGGCCACCTCTCGGGGTTTTATCACAAGTCTCATGATATTTGGTGTTTCTTTGAAAGCTCCAGGTCCTGGAGTCAAGTGATTTTAAGTGAGAATCTTCCTTTTTATTTTAAAAAGTGAGTTTCTATCCCTCCTGGATGTGGAGGAACGTTTGATGTGACCCAAGTGTAACCTGAAGGCTCCAAAACCAGAAGGCAAGAAACAGACCCCTGAATGGATTAATTTAGGGGGGCGAAATCTCATGACTCTCTGAGGCTTGACTTGTGATTTTTGAACGCTTGGGGCTGGCAGTACTGCCTGATCGTAGGGAACCCATGCACAGATTGCCAGCAAGTACAGAACCAATTGGAACAATCATGGGACTAAACCACTGGGATTTAGCAGCTAAGCACCCAGGGCACAGTGGTAAAACTCCCACTGATTTCAGTGCGAGTGGCGTTTGGTCAGCTCTGAGAGCTTTGAAATTGCAATGCAGAACATGAGAAATAAATTCACTACAGTAATTGTTACAAACCATGACGAGAACCATAAAGATGACAAGTTATACTAGATTGATTGTGTTTTAAATATCCTCTTCAAAGTCGAATTTGACATCCCATGATTGATTATGCTGCATGAAGATATTAATTCTACTGCTGCTAGCTATGCCATCTGCTGCATGAGCTGGAGACTATGAGGAAAGGTTACCCACAAATTGAGCGGGAACAGTAATAGTAAATAGTACATTTGCTGAAAAATGCATTTTTGGGAGCACCAGCAGCTATCCACAAATTCAGGTATAACTCAGTGAACAGCTTCAGCCAACACCCCCCCACCCCCACCCCCAAAACATTGGAATTGTTTTTGAAAAAGTCAAAATGGTTCATTTTGGCCATTTCAAAACTACACCTTTAGAAACTTTTCATTTCAAAATGGAACTTTGTTTTGAACATTAGCCAATTTTAAAGGGTTAAAAAAAAAACCAAAAAAAACCCTGAAAATGACAGACAAGCCAAAACAAATTATTTCGGGTCAAACAAAATGTTTTTCTTGCCCCAAAAAAAAAAAAAGACTGAAAAAATTAATTTTGGTATGAACAGAACCAATTTTTTATATATATATATATATATATTTGCGTTTGGCCCCAGAACTGAAAAATCAATTTTTCGCGGAGCTCTCCACACACGGCATGCGACTGCCACCCTGGCAGAGTGCAGCACGTCGACACAAGCTGACAGCGACTGTGAAACAAGACGGCGGTGCTGCGCCATTGCTGTTTGAGCCAGTGCAGGTCCACAGACTCAATTATCAATGGGATGATTCCCTTAGCTTAGACACACACGTGGAGGAATAACTAAGAGTCCTCTGCCACGTGGGTTGTTCATATAGCAGTTAAATTTAAACAGCTGTATCTGTAATTTCAAGGCTACAGATGCATTCATTTATTTACTAAGGACCTTTCACAGTTGTGGGTTGTCTTTCTGTGTGTGTGTGTGTGTTTGTTTTAAAAGCACTTCAGTTAATTCAAAGCTACTGCTTCATTATGCTGCTTGGTTTCATGGTAATGTGACAGACGTTTGAAACAGGAACTCAGCTGTGGATGACTAATTATCCCAAATACCAGCATGGCTATTTCTCTTCCATTTAAAAATTGATCAGCGAGATGATTAATCAGGAAGGTTTAGCTGTGGTCTCTTCTCTAGTGGGTTATTTTGAGGAAGCTGACAGGGCCATTAGAAAGGGGTGCTTTTATTTTTGGGAGGGAGAAGCAGAGAGGGGTGATTAACCCTTAGAACATTGGCCTGCTGCAAAGACCACAGAATGAATGCTTGAGGTTGGAGTGTGTGCAAACTCAGCAGTGCAGAATTGTACTTGCACAGAAGAATAAGATTTAACCGTTTAGTAAAATATCAGTAGTTGTGGTTTTTGTTTTTTCCTCCCCATATCATTTGTTATGGTAAAGGTTGTGTCTGGATTAGGGCTGACTGAATAATGGATTTTTCAGGTGGGGAGTGAAATCGAAAGATCTGGAAAAAAAAATCCTGGTTTATTCCAACCAAAACCATTTTTTTCCCCAAAAAACATTTTGTAGAATTAGTCCACGGGAAACAACTTTTTAAAATCAATTTGGCCATTTTGGGTGTGTTTTTACCCCTTTTTATGGAGTATTTTGTAACTGGCCATTTTTGAAAACAGAACGCCGATCTGAAATGAACAAGTCAAAACAAAATGTTTTAATTAAAAAAATAAATAAATCAGGGTTGTCGTTTTCTGGGGAGCGAGTGGACTGAAACTATTCATCGAATTCAGAGCCCTGGAAAATCCATTTTTTCAAAATACCTCCCAGCTCTAATCTGGAGTGGTAAATTTTCATGACAGGTGTGTAACACATACTGCTCTGGTTTTCCAGAGGGTTAATGCAGTTATGCACACAGATATAGCAAGAAAGACAGCCTTTCCAAAAGAGACGCCAGCCATTCCCATACCTGACTATGCTTTTCATTAAACTCTACTAGCTGTTCTGTGTGTGTCACTTGTCAACTGAGACTTAAAACGGCTCTGAGACAGCACTGTAGTTTTCTAGGCCATGTCTACACGACAGCGGCACACCTGCATTGCTGCAGCTGTGGCTAGGTCGATGGAAGAATTCTTCCATCAACGTGGCTGCATCTACAGGTTAGGTCGACCTAATTAAGTCACAGAGGGCGCAAAATTTAGCGATATAGCTAGATGAATCTAATTTTTAGGTGTAGAGCAGGCACAACTGAACCTCTCTGAACCTAAATATGACCCTCCCACTGTCAGGCCTAAACATCTCGAGAGAATGCTCTCAGTACAGGTCTCATGCTTTCTTCAGACTCAGAACATCCATTGATCCAGCGGAACAGACTAAGAAGGATAATGATGGATAAGGGCCTTTCTTCCAGAAAGAATCCAAAGCTCTTTTATAAACTGATTTTATGTACTATAGGCAATGATTCACTTTGTCCACTACTGTAGTGTAGCCGTTGCTGTGGTGAAACATCGCCTTATGTTTAACAGCACGCAGCCGCGCTGCAAAGGAGAAGAGATGACGAAGATGTTTTGCAATTGAAGCCACAAGAATTTTAGGTAGGCAAATGCAATCAATCAACTTGCAATTTGGCCATCACACCAGGATTAATCCCCCAGCCTCTAATGTTTCAGGCCTTTGAAGCTAAAGGGGAATCTTTCCATTGATCGCAGTGGGTTTTGGAGCAGACTCTTAGGCTCAAATTCACTTATGATTTATACCCCATACAACCCTTTTCTTTAAGTATAGATAGCCACTTTGGCCAGCACCAGGAGGAAGTTGACCAGGAGGTCTCGCAACTTCACAGGGCCATGGACGGGGTGAACGTACATCAGGAGGTATTGGGAGAAGTGTAGCCAGAACCTTAGAAGAAGGTTCTGGAGGAGCCAGAAAAGGGGCTGTAACCTGACGTACTCCAGATAGACGTGCACCAGGGTCTCCCTCAAGCCACAAACAGGGCAGGTGTCGGGGATGGGGGTAAACCGCTCCAGGTACACGCCTATGCTCAGGAGACGCAGCACAAGCTGTCATATCCCCAAATGACCTCACAACTGCTTGCCCTACACATTATGTTTGCTACCAAGTTTTACAGAACGTCAAACCACTGAACTGGTGGAAGTTATTGGAGTGCTAAACCTACTTCTGACAGCATAGCCTCTTTTGTGGGTGCACAGAGGAAAATTTTCTTCAGTGAGTTCAGTTCAACGACTGGTTCATTCAAAGTTTACAAAACCAATTGGGAGCTGAAAAGGCAGGAAAGCTGACCCAGAACTGCCAGCCCCAAGCACTCAAAAAATTATGAGTCAACCCTCCCACCCCCAAATCATGAGATCAGCATCAAAACCATGCTCTATTTTTACAATAATACATTTTGGTTTCTTTGTATTGGCCACTGGTTTTTTGAGCCTTCAGGGGGGTGCTCAGGTCACATTTTCAAGCGTTTCTCTGCCAACAGAAGGGATAGAAACCGACGTCTTTAAAAAATGAAAGCGGTGATTTTTCACCTAATCGTGACTCCGGGAGCTGCTGGCTTTAAAAAAAACAACAACACTGAACATTGTGCAACTTGCGATAATGTCATGATAGTTGGCAACATGGGTGGCATAAAAATCATGAGAATCAAATTTGGGTCTGAGTTTCACTGGTGAAATCAGAGGCATTACTCTGGATTTGCAGCAGAGTAAATGAGAATTTGGCCCCTTATTGTTGGGGAAAAAATGTTGTTAATTGTGTTACCAATAACAGTTTCCAGTATAAAACCGGAAGGGATTTTTGTAAAATTCTTGTGCTGTGTGACAACTTTTTGCACTTCACTCAGCTCAGACCGTGAAACTGGACTGGTTGCTTTCATTTTCTGCTCCTACAGAATCCTGATCCTGCCAACCCTTGTGCCCAGGAGTGACTTTATGCAGGTGAGTGGCTCCAGTTCTGTGGAGCTGCTCACCTCTGTAAAGTTACTCGGTGCTGAGTGTTTGCAGGACTGGTGCCGGAGTTGGGCTTGTTTCTTGGTTCTCCTGCACCAGCACAGTACTGTGTTGGATTCCCAGCGGTGCTATGGACTTTTGAGGCACTGGAATGGGTTACCTAGGGAGGTGGTGGAATCTCCTTCCTTAGAGGTTTTTAAGGTCAGGCTTGACAAAGCCCTGGCTGGGATGATTTAGTTGGGGATTGGTCCTGCTTTGAGCAGAGGGTTGGACTAGATGACCTCCTGAGGTCCCTTCCAACCCTGATATTCTATGATTCTATGACTGTTCAAATCAACAACAAAGTGGTTTCCACAGTATTTCTATTCATATAAGGTTATGTAAAAATATTTCTAAAATTCAAAGCCGCATTTTGGCCCTGGATTAGTTGCCTGTGTCTATTGAGGACCAGCCTGAATAGCTTTATCATAATCTCCTGTGCGTGATCAAGCTGTGTGTGTAGTGTCCCCATGTAGGACTCCTTCCTGTGAGATGCACAGCACCTCCAAGGTGGGACTTATCACCTTGCAAGATAGAAGTGGACCAGTTCACTACTGGGATAACTCCGTTGAGTGCCACAGCATTACACCAGAGGTGAATTTAGCCCACTATTTCACGTAGATGTGGTGGTTTTGGTGTGGTCCCCGGAGAAGTGTGTACATCACAGACAGCAGGACCAGTACAGATGGTAGTCTCAGCTGGTGAGCCACTCACTGAATGGGTGTAGAAATTAGATCAGGGCTGAGGCAGCCTGGTAATGCAGACTGGGCAGCTTGCACTGCCACTGCCTGTCCTGTACCTGTCCTGTGGATCCACCCATACTGACAACCCCAAGGCCCCAAAATCACGAGACTAGCATGAGGTTTTCACTCATAATACAGGTTGGGTCTTTTTGTTCGCCTCCTGTTTTTTTGAGCCTTTATGGATCATGTTTGTCAAGCTCTTCTCTGCAACCATGAGGGCTAGAAATGTTGTTTTAATGAAAGCTGAGATTTTTCACACAATCCTATGACTCCAGGAGCTGGGGCTCTAAGAAACACACCCAAAATCACAAAACCCATGAGAATTGGCAAACAGAGGGCTTCATCTCCTGCTCTGTGAATCCAGCACCTCTCACAAGCAATGTGGTCCTGTTCCAGCAAAGCAAGTGACTGGCCCAATTGATTTCATTGGGACTACTCTGTATGATTAAAGTTATGGTTGTTTTGAAATGCTTTGCTGGTCCACAGCCTACATTCATGCACTAATATTTAATATAAAGACCAGGAAAGAGATCTGGGGAGGGAAAGATGAGAGAGATGCCATCTAAAATGAGGCAAGCCACATATGAAATGACACACTGGGTGTCTGCAGTGAACAGCCCACTTCCTTGCAATGTGACATGGGTTTTTTTGGTGGTGATTGAATTGAAAGCATGTTGCTGGGACAGAGGCATGTTGCTGGAGCACTGGAGAGTTTGCAGCGTTACTCTGATTTCCTCAGATCATCAATTCTATATGCGTGTTTGTTTGCTACTTGACGTGTGATGGTTGCCTGGGGCCCCTTCCCACTCCTCTTGGAGCATGTGCTCATAAAGTTCATTTCACAGTGTTGAGGACGAATCTTCAAATCTGAAGGTTGCCTCTAGAGTTTATTTCTCCTTTGCTTTTCTGTCGCTTTTCTAATCATAGACACTTTAGCCTTCAGGGCATGTGACAAAAGCTGCTTTTCTGCTCCAACATTTGAGTAGCTGCACCAGCTCAGAGGAGACTCGTCATCTAGGCAACAAACTTCGGCTTGTTTCAGCTCCCTCAGTCCATCTGGCTGAATGCATAAATCCCTGAAAGCAGCAATATTCAAAGTATACGTGAGTCAGTGAAGGCTGGTATTTCATAGACTCATAGATTCCCAAGCCAGAAGGGACCATTATGATCATCTAGTCTGAACTCATGTATAACACAGGCCATATTCAAAGGTGTCTAGGGGATTTAGGCTCTCAATCCCCACTGAAATTCAGTGAGCACTTAAATTGCTTAAACTCCTTTAGAAATCCTTGTTGAAATTACTGTATAGGGCCTGTTCTTGCTCCTACTAAAGTGAATGGAAAAGCCTGTGAACCCCACATCTGCTGCTGTGGGTACTTCATGGATGCAGCAGAGAGCAGCTTTCATCACATACCTGGAAGGCTAACGCACCCATGTGAATGGGATCAGAGAAGGAAAGTGAAAAGGAAATACAAAAAAAACTTGAATTTGGAAGGGTCTTCCTTGATGATGGCAAACATCCCATGGATTCCGGTGAAGCCAGGACCACTCCCAACTGGGACTGTGTTCTCCCCATAAAGGGTGTGACATTGATGTCATTGATTGTTTGGCAGCTTTGAAAGAAATAATGGAATGATTTGGTGTTCCTTCCCCTAGGCAGTTCTAAGCATCCTCGGTTTGATATAGCATCTGGTTGGAGGTTTGAGATGAGTATATGCTTAGCAGTTTTCATATTGGCTCCTTATTCAGACTTTTCTGAATGTCCTTGAGCTGCAAAGCTGAGTGGCAGAGTCTTGCAGTAACAAGTGCTTTTGTGAGATTTCCAAGACTTTCTGGTCAGGAAAGAAATGCTTTGTGAAAGGCCTTTTTTGTTGTTGTATTTTACAAGCAGATCCAGCCAATATACTTTAATTTCCAACCAGGGTTTTAGTAAATGAACTTTTAATTAAAAGACAAATATAAGATCATTTTGAAATCACACCAAACGACTGGCTTAATAATGAAACTGTTCTCAGCTTCGCTCTGCTGTGCCTGTTATTCACAGCCCATGATATATGATATGCTGCTAAAACGCCCTCTGTTCAAGTTACTTCCCGCTTCTGATTCAGCGGAAATATCCTGACTGTGGACTCTCTCTAGGCGACTTCAGCATTCTCACTCCCAGTTCTGGCTGGGGTGCAAAAAGGAATGGAAAAATGTAACCAAACATTTCATCCTCAGAAATGGTTTTGGTTTGGAGGCGATTTCAGGCTTGCATGAGGGTTCTGGTCGCCATTTCACTTACCCCAAATCACTTCTGAAACGGGCTTTGGTAGCTTTTACTGGGGCTCAGCCCATAGTTTGTGTCATGCAATAAATCACTCCCAGGGTTCAACAGCTGTGGTGAGACTGCCACTGCCGCCATATTTACAGAGGAGCAGGAGTTCTTGGTCTCTGGGACGCATGAGGAGAGGATGTGGGCTGTGCACTGTGCAGAGATTTCCTAGCACACCCATGGTGGTAGGTTCTGAGCTACAGTGTTAGCGGGGGCTGAGTTTTGCCTTCTAGGCCCTGGTTTGCACTACAAAATTCTACTGTCTCTCGACACGGTAGTCAAGGCCCTCGCATTTTAACCCTGGCACCGTCTGACCCTTCGCAACTTGGTGCTTAAAAGGCTCCTTGCCACCGGAGCCTTGTCTACACTAGTCCTCCGCAGGTTGCTTCCCGCAAGGCCAGACAGGTCAGAGCCCAGTAGCTGGGCCTGAAACGGAAAGCTAAACAGGAGAGGTTTGCTGTACTTCTATGTTTTGTGAAATGGTGGGGGATGGGGTGAGAACGACTCTTAAAAAAAATATATATCCTGGGCTTACTGAGCCATTGGGCAAAAGCTGCAGCTGTTATTTCTCGTCGAGGTGTTAGTATTTCCACTGTAATCGCAGCGAACACTTCAGCCTGCGCCGCAGAGAAGCGGCCGGAACGTTCCTGGGATGCTGATGACTTTGGCGTCAGTTCCTCCGTTAAATACCTACATTGCTTTCACGGCCCTCTTGTAGTCCTAGGGACCTGCACCAAAAAAGCCCCCCTGTCTCTTTTCTGCACCGTGTTTCCCCAAACGGCCAGGGCTGACAGTAGGATTGGACAGAAGTGACCAGAATACTCTGATTCACAGCCCAAGCAGCATAGTCCTCATAGTGTGAAATAGTGATCTATTTGTACCCTTGTCTCTTTGTATTAATAGATCCATGTTCCACCTTGCCAGCTTGCTGCCCTTCTGTATGAACTACTACAGGGGGTCACTGTCAGATGGAGCATTTGGTTCTTAAAGGAGATGTTCCCCCCCGACGTTACTTGGAACAGGTCTAGAGCGCCCAATGGGAAAAGCACCTGCTGCATCCGGACTATGCTAGCACCTGCACTGGTGCTAGACTAACACTGGGGGAGGGATAGCTCAGTGGCCTGCTAACCACAGGGTTGTGAGTTCAATCCTTGAGGGGGCCACTTAGGGATCTGGGGCAAAATTGGTCCTGCTAGTGAAGGCAGGGGGCTGGACTCAATGACCCTTCGGGGGTCCCTTCCAGCTCTATGAGATAGGTCTATCTCCATATATTTTTTTATTTTATTTAAATCGCCCCTGTAAACAAGGCACCAAGACTGGAAACGGCTCCTTTCCGTTCACAAAGGAATATTCGATGGAATTTACTTTGGGAGGCATTTCTTGTGCTGGAGCCTAGTGGCGTGGGAATGATTTGAGGAATGCAGTGGTGCTTAGCCTCCCTACTGAAACAGTCTCACTAAAGGCTGGGAGGCAGGAGGATGCTGAAGCCCCAGTGGGATCTAGTGAGAAACAGAGCTGGTCGGAAAATGCCAACGTGTCACATCTGAATCGTTTTGCTGGGTTGGAGCTGATGCTGTTTCATTGAGCCTCAGGCAGGTTTGCTTTGTTCTCTGCCAGCTTGCGTGGCGGCTTGCTGGGAACCATGGACTCCGGGATCCCCAGCGCTGCGGAAACCAAATTTCGAAATATCAAAATTTCCCGTGACCCGGAAATCCCAAGTTTCATCCAGCTCTAGCGAGAAAGCGCAGGCAGGGAGCTAGAGGTAAGCACTAGTGCTGTGGTTGACGGGGTGAAAGGAGAGAGAGAGAGACTCAAAGAAGGGAAATGGCAGGACGGCGTTCGCTAGTGGTTTTGTCCCCCAGATCTGGAAAATTCAAGGCAAGCTGGGGTCATTTTAATGGCAAAAGAAATTGGATAGCTTCATTCTCCCTGATTGCTCCTGCATTGTCTGGGGCCCTAACTGGCGCTGCCTGACATACTAATGGGCCAAGGGAGTGGATCATAGTGATGGTGGATGGGGATCTTACATGGTCAGAGGGGTGGAGGCAGAGGGCTGCTGAAGGAGGGGTGGGGTCCGTCTGTCTGTGGAGTGCTGAGTGGGCCACAGCACATACCCTTGTACCGGGGGGAAAGAATATAATGACTTTTGGCAGCATCCTTTGAAAACGTAACCTCAAATATCTTCCTTTTTTTATAATTGTGCATCTACTCAGCAAGTGACTATGTAAAAAGTGTCACCTCCTGCTCAGCAGCTCTGCTCCCAATGTGCACAACAGAGTACTCCTAGCTGGCACTAAAATAAGTTTTTAAGGCATTTCACAGCTCTGGGTGAGGGAGTTAGGATCTGTTCCTTCTTGTGCATCATCAACAGATTTGTTGACTGAGCTCCAGTTACAGGGCCAATCAAGTGCAACTGACTAAAAGCAATGGGGTTGTACAAATGTCATCGATGCAGAATTTGGCCAGCGGAACTTTTAACACTGGTGGTGAGATGCAAGAAGGAAAGAATCCAGTGGACTTTCAGATTCCAAGATGATGTTTTAGGGCTGGTAGTTAGGAGAAAAGCACTGTGTTCCTTGTAGGCTGTGTACAAATTTGATATGGAATCACGGAGAAAGAATGAATATGTGAACCACAATCCCTTTTTTAGTCATTTTTTAGAGTGAAGCCGTGCTCTCAGTCAGCCATCCCCAAGAGAATCACCACTCTTCCCTGACAAGCCACGCAGGGGAGAAAAGATGGCCTGGGGAAATCTTTAACTTATGCTCATAAATAGCAACTCTGTGAAGCAAAGTAGAAAGAGAAGGTTGTCAAATGGCATTTCAGTTAGTGCTGACTGAGAGAAGAAGTGGATCATAAAATAGCCCTGTAAAACAGGGCCGGCGCAACCCATTAGGGCGCTAACATTTGGGGGGCGCCGGCGCCCTGGTCGTTGGTGGTATTTTGGGGGCGGGACCTTCCGTCGCCTCTGTCGGGGGCGGCATTTCGGGGACCGGACCTTCCGCCGCCTAGGGCGGCAAAAAAGCTGGCGGCGCTCCTGCAGTAAAATATAGTCTCACAGATTTTGGGATGGTGAAAGCCCACAACTGTTTAATCTCTGACAACGATGAGAAATGCAATGTTCTATCTGAGGACAGTGATTCTGTAGAGTAAATTCTATAACCGAGAATTGTTTAGCAGCATCTGCTGTCATGTATTTTGGGTCTCTGAGGAGGTCAGGGAACACATGACGAAACTGGCTGTTTCAGTAAAAGATCTGGGCTCTGCCTAACTGGGACGGTACAAAGGACGGTTAAGTCTCAGAGCCGTTGTTTTGGGAATCTGTTTCAGTGGCAGCAAGGGCACAAAGCTGTCTTGAAGCTTCCACAAGAAACTGCCCAAGCACACAATGTTATATATTTTCCGCTGGGAAACCCTGTGCTGTTTTCATGTTTGGGGGGAGGGATAGCTCAGTGGTTTGAGCATTGGCCTGCTAAACCCAGGGTTGTGAGTTCAATCCTTGAGGGGGCCACTTAGGGATCTGGGGCAAAATTGGTCCTGCTAGTGAAGGCAGGGGGCTGGACTCAATGACCTTTCGGGGTCCCTTCCAGCTCTATGAGATAGGTATATCTCCATATATTTTTTTATATTATGTACCTGGGTCCTGCAGGTCTTGTGTAGTACCAAAGCAGTAGTGGCACAAAATGTTGCCCCGTCCCTTTGTCAATGGTAACATCCGCGAGAGTAACCGCTCTGATTATATACGAATGGTGTACCTATGCAAGGCGGGTTTCGAAACAATTTTGGCTATGCCTTGGATCCAGGGCTTATCCCATAGCGAACTCAGACTTGTGTAACTCCCGTTACTTTACTAGGGTTCGCCATATGACAGTAGCCATTGGAATCAGGAGACACTGATGTGTCAGCCATGTGATAGAGGGTATTAACCATTTGTAACCCTGACCAATCTCATGTGGGGCCAGGAAATCAAGATCAGTCCCTCACCGACACTCCTTCTGATAACCATGATACTGTGTCCCATAGACAAAGAGTTTGTCTCTTTTCCCACATGAAAAGACAGTCTCTCTCAGATTTTTTCCAAGGGTCTTTCGTATCTCTCAGAGAGCTCCGGAGATCCCTCTCAATGTCCCATCACCTAATGCTCTCTTTCAGGCCCTGATTCACAACCACCATCTTACTATGACAAGGACGACTAGATAGGACTTCTCTTCAGGCTCATCAATGTAATTCCTTAACTGGCATAGGGTCACTGAGCAGCATGAACCATTCCTTCCCCACCCCAGGCCAAATGTGCTGTTTCCGCTGGTCACAGACTATGAAAGCCTGAGGAGAAAGAAATGGAGACTGGATGAGAATTATAATTAGGCTTCTAGGGTGACTTTCAGATGGGAGTTCTTTAAACATTGGGCCTGATTGGTACATGGGTCTTTCGTAGCTGATGCTGGAAAATACATTGCAATTCTGTAGGTACCACGTTTCCCTCTGACTCACAGGCTTAGGATGGTATTAGAGGATAATGAAATGTCTGAAAATCAGATATTCTGCTTGTCAGAAGGCTTAATAGAGAATGGATTTGTTTAGGCTATTGGGGCTTACACTTCTTTGGTTGACTTATTTATAGAACATCTATAGAAGAACATTTTTGTACTGCAGATGCCCCAGCATTTCTGGACACTTAATGCAGAATTTGTAAATACAGCAAAAAATACTTAAAAAGCTCCCACGGCAAATCTCTCTCCCTGTCTTCAACCACCTTCCCAGCTGCCCGGGCTTTAGCGCCGATTCCGGCTGTAATTATTAACTCAAATTTAAAACCTTTTGACAGCGTGCACACAATGAATGATATCTAAATAGGCGGGTTCGGTCACTGGGAGAACGAAAACTCATAAAGGAAAAAAGAGAATGAATATCACGCTGAGGCTAAAAATAGAAAGTTTCTAAGCTTCGGCACTTCCATAAATTCCCGTGTCTGACTCGCTACATGAGCTGAAGAAGTTGCTGACTGCAACTGCATATCTGATTATCCTCCCTTCTATTGCTGCGTATTCATATCTGAAAGATTGTCCCTTGAACTAGGGCTCTGATGAACAAGGATGCTGATAAAAACAAAGGTCCGTGTTAGGACATTGTGCTGTAAATGAGATGATTGAGTTGCTTTTCCCCCCCCCTCAAGTTCACTAGTACAATCTCTCGCGGTTTATGCACATCACAGGAGTCACCGAGGTGTGGTGCCAGAGAGCAGTGCTAGCCACTGCAGTATTAAGGCGGGATTGAATGGATCATCTGATCCAAGCAATCCAAAGACAAACTCTGAGGCTTAGCATACTTGAAAGTTATACCCGGAGACACTTGGGAAGAAGAAATAGTGACCCAGCTCGTAACCCCATTGACATCCTAGGGGCTAAGAGAGCTTCCTGGAAGGACAGAGTGGAATGGTAAGAGCGAATTTGCTAGAGACCGGTAGGAACTATCCCTCCCACTAGGGACAGCTGATGATGTGGCTTAGTGGAACATAGTAGCAGGGGTGGCTCTATGTATTTTGCCGCCCCAAGCACGGCAGTCAGGCGGCTTTCGGCGGNAGTAGGAACTATCCCTCCCACCAAGGACAGCTGATGATGTGGCTTAGTGGAACATAGTAGCAGGGGCGGCTCTATGTATTTTGCCACCCCAAGCACGGCAGTCAGGCGGCTTTCGGCGGCGCGCCTGCGGGAGGTCCGCTGGTCACGCGGATTTGGCGGCATGCCTGCGGGAGGTCTGCCGGTGCCGCGGCTTTGGCGTGCCTGCCGCCGAAGCCGCAGGACCAGCAGACCTCCCGCAGGCATGCCGCCGAAGGCAGCCTGGCTGCCGCCCCCACAGCGACCGCCCCCCGCGGCTTGCCGCCCCAGGCACGCGCTTGCTGTGCTGGTGCCTGGAGCCGCCCCTGCATAGTATCACCTTTCCCCAAGCTTTCGGAAGACCTAGGCAAGACTCAGAAACTGAAAATACCATAGCAATGGGAAAACCATTAGGGGAGAGTACAAAGGGATCCCTGGCAAAGGGTTTAAAGCCAAAGGAGATTTGGCAATTTCTTGTCAGCTTGGCCACTTTCAGTTAGGAGACTCCAATTTCTAACCTCTCCGTGGGACAAATGGCTGCCTTTTTGTTATTTGTATGCAGGATGGTTCGCTGGGTGGCAGGGGAGAGGTCTAGTGAGAGCTTTCAACAGCCTAGGAGCCTAAGGCAAAACTATGTGAAATGCAGCTCGCTAGGTACCACAGAGAGGCTGCCTTAAGCGGATAAAAGAGCAGGCCGCTGGTCTCCCTAGTGCTGCAGGAACTCACAGGTAGGAAAGACTACTCCCTCCCTCCCTCCCTCTGCCCGTGCAGTCCCTGAGAAAATACTAACCGCCTTGGGCCTTGCTTGTTTTGGTCCCATTTAGGCTTAATCCGTCCTTGGTGGTAATATTTCTAAAGGATCAGTGATCTGAACGCAGGCTGGAGTCCCCTCAGGCCTGTGGCGTATGCTGCCCCACCGTGCAGGAGACCCTCAGTCACACGGGGCCGTGCAGCGTTGCATTGCGGTAGGAAGCGGCGCTCTTGCTTAGCAAGCACCTCCGCTGCATCGATGCTGCGACGTCAAGAAGGGGCTCGCTCAGGGTCGCACTCAACATCCTCCCTTCTTCCCGCTGCTCCATACGCAGAGGCTCAAATCTCACTTCTTCAGCGCAGGGAGTCCGAGATTTATTTAGCTCATCGGCTCTTCAGGACTTTCTCACGATGGGTTTGCACAGTGCCTCGCACACAAGGGGCCCTGGTGTTGGTTGAAGCCCATAGGCACCACTGTAACACAAATAATAAATGCACCCTACGAAGCCAATAGCAAACTGAGGCCTTGACTCAGCCGCATTCACAATGGCCTAGACCAGTGGTTCTCAACCTGCGGCCCAATCAGCACAGAGCTGCGGCCCATGTGACAGCCTCGGGGCCATACAGGTAGTATTGGATGCGGCCCACATAACACATCGTGGGCCACATAGATGGCCCACAATGGCAAATAGGTTGGGAACCACGGGCCTAGACCAGGCTGTCGTAATCCTCCCTGAAGAAGAGGTGGGGCTCAGTCGCACCAGGAGCTAATGGTCACATTTGTATATAAATGTATCCCGGAATCACAGTCGCTCCCTGCTCTCCCCTGGCTCTGGGGGAGGAGTAAGTGCTTCACCCCTTTGCATCTTCAGCTACTCTCACCAGCCATTGGAGGTGCTGGAGCAATCTAAGCAGGCCAAGCTGAGCCAGGCCTTACCTCCCCCTTACCCTCCTGTGTGGTTTTGTCAGGGCTGGGGCAGTCTCGCCTGCAGTCTTGGTGCCAACCTGAATGAATCTGCTGCCTTTGCTTTCCTCAAGGGCCCCCTTGGATTCCCGTGGGGGAAGCGCTGACTCCAGTGTCTGCGAGAAATGGCCGCTGCCATCCCACAGAGGCTAGGGTCCAAGGGGACGTGGAGGGCACTTTGATATGTGCTGCCAAGTGAGGCTAAAAGTAGCATTTCTAGTTGAAAAGCGGAGCTGCTGCTCTCTCATTCTAACACCAAACAGAGGGCGGAACCGGAACAAAACAGGAAGTGTGGAAAAACCAATCTGCATCCATCAGTCCCGCCACTACAGCCTAACAGAGCATGACCCAGCAGTAAAATTAGACATCTGTCTTAAAAATAGAGGAGAGTGACATCCACGAGATGTTTGAAGAGAACCTTCAGGCTAGTGTGTGCATTGAGGGTATAAATGGGGATTAACGTCTCACCTTTATTTATAAGGGCGGTAACACAAATTCTCGTGTTAAAGGATTTCCATAAGAAACCAATGATGCCTGCATTGGGCCAATCAGTTGTGATTAAACTAGAGTGCTTCGTTTTAGAAAGAAATCCAATCTTAATTCAAAGGTTCCCAGTGATGGTGAATTTAGCACAACCTTTGGTAATTTATTCCACTGGTTGATTATTCTCTCTCTGATAGGGCAGCATGAACCACCCCTAGAAATTCATTCATCTAGCTGCTTTGGAATATGATCATCAAAACCAAACAAAAAAGCAAGACATTTTGCTGTGGCCATTGCTGAAACAAGGATGTCCCAGTGTAAACGGGTTGGCTGTGGAAACAGACTAGAGCTGTGCTAACATAGTAACTTTAATATATCCTCTCACCCCCCAGGCTGAACCAGGAGGGCCATCAATAGATTTTAATTTCACCAGAAACATGGGCGCTGGGTATCGAAGACAGGGAAAGGCTAAGCCTCCCCAAACAGCCTTGTGTGGCCCTGCCCACGCTCTGCCCCCAGGCCCTTTCCTGCTTCCCGGCACTGTATTGCGGGGGTCTCTTCCCCCTGTGGCCGGGGCCCCACGCTGGGGCTAATGGGGGCCGGCCTGTGCTCTGGGCCTGGAGCGGGGAGCACGATGCCCTCCCACTCAGTGCACCTGCCTGCTAACCCACCTACCCACCCGGTGCTCCAGGGGGCCCACACCGCCTTCCCGCTCACCCACCCACCCGGCACTCCGGGAGGGGTGCCGTGCCACCCGCCTGGCACGTTGAGGTGGGGGACGGGCGACCCAGGGTTGTGGGGAGTCTGGTATCTGCGCGGGAGGAGGGGCCTCTGGGCTTCGGTGGGAGGGGTGGGCTGGGCCAGGGGCTAGCCTCCCTGGGCCCGGGGTTCACCCACCACCCATGACCAGAAACATCACTGAAGGTCAGTGTTTCCTTTCCTCATCGTACCCTGAAAGGTACCTGCTCCATTGATGGGATGTGGTCCAGGTTGTCTATCACAGGTGGCCATCCACTCTTCCTGAGGACCTGATACCAACAATGAAGAGTAATCCTATTAGGCGATCTTGTTGGAGATTAATTGGGGTGGGGCGGGGCGGGGGGGGGGGAACAGGGGCAGAGTTGGGAAATTTAAGGTGCCACTATTGAGGTCTCTATCTTCCATCAAACTGGAATCTCCGGGAGAGCAGAACAACTCTTGGGGTAAAGAGCTGAGACGATAGATAACTTCATGTATCTCTTAGTGTCAGCCAGCCCTATTCTTTGCCTATAATTAGGTGCATATTCGAAAGAGCGAATGACTTCATTTCTCCCCTATTTCAAGTCGAGGGGTTCCATATTGTTGTGACATCCGAGATGGGCCCATGTCACAACATTATTTGCTATTTGTATCACCATTGCACCTAGTAGCCCTAGGCATGGACCAGGTACTGTACAAACACAGAACAGAACAAAGAGATGGTTCCTGCCCCAAGGGGCTTACCATGTACCAGCATTTGGACTTGGTTGGGAACTTCCCCACAGCTGGTTGGTATTCAGGGTTTTGGAAGAGTCCATTACAGAGAGAAAGTCCAGGCTGCAAACTTCAGTCCTAGATCTGAACAATTCCAGAGCTGAACAATGTTGGGATTTTGATTCAGACTTATCTCTGTCTGATACAGATAAAGCAGTTTGAGGAGGTTACTCATTTTTAATATAATGAATCCTATCAAAGACTAGACAAGGACTATATATTTCATTTTCCCACCCTTGGGACCCCGTGTAATACTTCCTTTCTCCCTAAGGGGTGTAAAAATCTGTTTTAAATTTCAGTCATGTTTCACTTCCTCTGGTATGTGAGGGCTGACCTTTTTCATCCCCCCCAAGAAATGGAAAGGAAGTCTTGGAAATCGCTTGTGGCCAACTCAGTGCATCTTCCTGGTGGATTTCCTGTATAAACACTAAGCTTAAGACTGGCATTTCTCAGGCACCCAGAATGTGAAACATTTTTTTTTTTAAATATCTATCCAGGAAGAGTACAGTGAGTGGCATGTCGGAAATGCTTTTTGAATTAGCTCTTTTCCAGACTGGGATAAAAAAGTCAGTCCCAGGGAGAAGAGAGTGTCATTCAAGCTATGGGAACTGTTCTTCACGTGTCCATCTAAGGTGTTCATCGAGGAGAGCCCCGTGTGAAATGTTCTGTAGCACAGGAAAGCCACATCAAGTTTATCGTTTCCTAGTGCAGACTATAACTTACCCAGCTGTCTCTGCCTCCTGAGACTTGTAGCAAAATACCTTCCCACCAATGTACATGCAAACGATGCTGCTGTTCAGTAGAGAGGGAGCACTAAATAAGCCTCTTGCCGGCTGCTGTGATTTCTAGTTATTTCATTATTTGTACTGGAGTAACAACTAGAGGCCCCGAATGAGATGGGGGCCCTGTTGTGCTAGGTGCTGTCTATATAAGTGGCTCAAGCTGTAGAGACTTCTACTTTTAGCTCATGAGGTCCCTGATTCCATCTCCGGTGTCAGCCAAGATGGAGGCCGTTACACTGTCCCGAGTTGGAGCATTAAAAGCCAGCCTGGTGCTGGGGAGGTGAGGACAGAGATGATGGTGGCAGTTGAAGGAACACGAGGACAGGAGCACTAATTAACCCATGTGTGTACGTGCATACACATGTGACGAACAGAAACATCCAATAATTTCATCTTAATATCACCCCAACCCCCCATTTGAGGGCCTATTGTGATCAATAACCTCAATCCAAGAGGTAAAGCAAAAGTACCAGGAATATTTAGGATCCATTCCTACTACAAAATTTCCCTGAAAAAAATCTCCCCCCAAATGATCACAATTCTTGCTCCTCCTATAAGGCTGATCTTCCTTTAAATGCCCCCAGGAGGACAATGCTTTATGAAGTCAAATAGTCTAATAAGCAGAGACTTTTGGAGCAGGTAGTAACTTGGGATGTTATATTCTGTGTTGGTTCCAGGTCTCCTTTGGTTGCAAAGCTACCAGTGACTTCAAATTGGCAAGGGTCCATCATATGGAGACTGTTGCCTTCAAGGATATAGAAAGACAGCTCACTGTGCTCTGTGTCTAAAATCGTTTGCTCTGTGTTTCTCCAGTCTACACTCCTCCCTTAATCTCCTGGCTCTCTTCCACTCTCCAAGTTCCCCTCCCTGAATGAAGCCCCAGGGGCCAAGATCAACTAGAAGGATCCATGTCTGCTCTTTAAAATGGAATGACGTGCACCTCTTCATGTCACAGAAAAGGCTCTGTGCCTGGGTGACCTTGCTGAATGATTTACTGGAGTCTGCCTACGGGGGTTAAGTGCCTCGTTTATTATCAACAGCTAAAGTTAAGGCATTGATGTGCTGTAGGCGGTGAGTTCAAGGATTGGTTGGCTTCATATTGCAAACTCATTGAGAAAAGAATTGTCAATCAAGTAAGTAGCTGAAGACCGTGAAACAACAATACTTCCAGTGCAGGGTGAGAAATGGCTCCAGTTGAAGTAGTTTGTACAAGCAGGTCTCTGAAAGCTTGTTGGACGGGGCAGATGTTGCAGAGTATATGAGTGGGTGGCAGATTACATCTGCTGTGAAATAGCTAAGAAATACATCTGCTCAGAAATATTCAGCTCCATCCCATATTGTGCCAGGTCTCCGTCCGACAAATTATAGGGCCTGCTTCCTAGAGTGGGCCAGACAGGTAGGATGCATGTGCCTCTGAACACAGGGCTATTTGGTGAGTAAGTCTGGGTATGCTTGTTTAGCCACACAGCCTTGTGAAAGGCCACACTTTAAGGGCTCTCACGTTGCAATTCCACTCTTGAAATCTGTGCGTACTGGAAAGAGATTGCAGTGTCTGAGACCTCCATTAATTAGCCTGGTGGCACCATTACAAGAATTGCCAGTTCTGAGAGGTAGCATCTCCGGGTCTCACCTTCGGGTCTGATTGTCCAGTTCACCAACAGGTGAATGAGTATTAGTGGGTATATTTTTCATCCAGCTTTTCTTAAGTGAATTACAGCCCTTTAACCAACCAGAACTGCAGCCACTAATCTTACTGCTTTAACATAGCAAATGTTGTGTACTGAATGGGGTTGTTTTAAATCTTGTCATGCTCCAAGAGGCTGCAACTGCTCCCATATAGTCTAATAAATAACATTCTGGAACGGATGCAAGTTAGACCTGAACTTAATGCTGCCAGGCATAAAAATTGCAATTGAATCACTGAATGTCCCAGGCTTCCAACTGAGATTCCAACTGTCCCGCTGCCATATTAGATAAAACTCGGACTCTCTGCTGCGATCAATAATCTGTGTTTTATTAAATGACAACAGAGAACTTTAGGGCAGCAGGACTCTTGGGTTCTATTCCTGACTTTGCAAGTGATTTGCCATGTGATTTCTGGGTAAGTTACTTGACCTTTCCAGTGCCTTATTCTACTTGTGTGATGCCTTACTGGGGGAGGTTGTGAGACTTAATTACTCAGCGCTTTTAACCAGCGTTCAGATCCCTGGATTAAAAGTGCTGTATAAATGCAAATAATAAATATGATCTATCTACTCACTTTTCTAAATCTACCTGCAAATCATCACATGTAATAATCAATGTGTCTATTAGCAATCATGAGCAGCGTTTATATAGGGAAAGATCCAAGCAAGCAGTGGGGGGAAATTGTCCATAAATATTGATTCAGATTCATTGATTTTATTCAGTCATGTCTTGACCCTTTCATGTTCAATTTCTGCAAACATTTGATCACTCCAGGTCTGGTAAGGGATCACAAAAATAAAATGTGAAGTTTGAATGCTCTACTATTCAGCAAACGCAAATTTTGAAATGTCTGTTTGAGAGTAGCATTTGCAGGCTGTATTGTATTGCATGTTGAGTGACAAATGTTGTATGGATGCAGTTGCATACATCAAAACGTTCACAAACAATCGACAGACCAGAAGTCTTTGCTGAAGGAATTTGCAGATAATTGTGAATAATGAATTAGTTCAAGGATTTCACAAATTGAAAAAAGCCAAAATTTGATGAATAATTCAGAAGGGAATGTTCACTCAACTGATGTGTGGAGAACCACATAGTCAGCAAGTTGTATTACTTTACCTTTCAGCTGTAATGTGCCCTTGAGTAATTCTAGCAAAGGGAATCTTTAAATTGCATGTTTGCTGTCCTCCACCAAAGCAATTAAAGGTTTATTGGGTGCATTTATTTTCCAGCTGAAGCATTTCCTTTTGCTGATGTGGTCTTTTTAATGGCTATAGTAGCAAATAGTGCAACCCAGTGCATTGGGGAATGATCAGGGCCGGTGGATTATTTTACAGATTACAGTCATTTTACCAACTGCCTTCCTATTCCCCCCCCCCCCCCAAGCAATGAATATACACAATGAAAATAGGAAACAAGATGGGAGGGTATGACAGGTTGGATCACAGAAACCCCCTTGGGAGCTGCCAAGACTACCTCTGCCTCTGCTTTCCTGCCCTGGCAGTTTAGGACTTCAGTGCCCTGCCTGGTTCGAGCCAGACCCGCTCGCCTGCTGCAAACCCAGACCCAGGTCTGAACCACGTCCCCTAACAGCTGCAGGCTTAATTGAAAGCAGCTGAAGAAGTGTTCCTGTCTTTAACACTCAGATGCCCAACTCCCAATGGGGTCCAAACCCCAAATAAATCCATTTTATCCTGTATAAAGCTTATACAGGGTAAACTCATAACTTGTTCACCCTCTATAACACTGATAGAGAGATATGTACAGCTGTTTGTCCCCTCCAGGTATTAATACATACTCTGGGTTAATTAATAAGTAAAAAGTGATTTTATTAAATTGAGGGGTCTCCCATGGGCTTAAATAGACTTTTTCTTGTGGGTGGAGACCCCCTCCTCTCTCTCCTATGCAAAGTCCAGCTCCAAGATGGCATTTTGGAGTCACATGGGCAAGTCACATGTCCATGCATGACTCCGTTTTTACAGGCAGCAGCCATTGTTCACATGCTTCCTTGAACGTCCTCATGTAGACTTCTTATGTGGATTGGAGCCTTCCAAGATCCATTGTCCGTTAAGTGCTTCTTGATTGGGCACTTAACTTTCCGAATTCCTTTCTAAAGAAGCTGACCAAATGCCTTACTAAGGCTATTTTAAATCAAACAAGTACACAGCCAATATTCATAACTTCGACTACAACAATGACACATGCATACAAATAGGATGAATAAATTCAGTAGATGATAACCTTTGCAGAGATATGTTACATGGCATATGTAGCATAAAACATATTCCAGTGATGTCATATATACATTCATAAGCATACTTCCATAAAGCCTTATGGGGTGCAACGTCACAGAGGGGACTTCCAAGGGTTGGATCACAGGAGTTTGAGAGAGAATGAGCATCATATATCAAAGGTGCTAGTCAGGCTAATTGCATCAATACATCTGCCTGACAAGGTATTACTGGAAAGAGAATATGATGATCCTTTTAAATTACCAGTGGGAAATCTTTTTACTTACTACATAATGAAAACAGAAACCCAGGTCACTGCAGAATTGTGTCTGCAATCTAATTTGTTGACTTGGGCAAATGGATGGGCAAGACCATTCACCTGCTCAGTGGGCACTGCTGGACTGTGGTCTAAATCCTGCTGCTATTGAAGTCACTGGCAAAACGACCATTGGCTTCAGCGGGACGTGTGTGTGAGTGCTCCCAGTGGGCTAGCTCTGGGACAGAAAGAAAGGGAGGGCCAGTATTGCAGGAATATCCAGCAGGATACCAGGCTAAGCACATTCATGTTCCAGATCTGTTGCACAGGATGAGGGAGGGGACAGAGACATGGCCAACCAACTCCTTTCTCTCTTCTGGGTTCATTGTCCCAGACAACGGCTCTCTGAAAGGCAACAGCGATGGATAAAGGGAGAGTTTTTCTCCCTTGTGCAGTGCTCATCCAACCTGTCAGGTTATCAACATTTTAATGGCTTGATCCTGCTCCCATTGAAGACAAGAGCCGACTTCCAATGATTTCAGAGGTACAGTGGGTCCTGTAATACTTCACAGACAGCACTTCTGTCAATAGGTATTCTCCTCATCTTACAACCGGAGAAACTGAGACACAGACATCACCTGGCTGGGGGAGCAGAGAGATCTAGTGGATGATGCATGGGTTTGTGATCAGGAGAGCTCTATTTTATGCCTGGTTCTGACGTTGAATTAAAAATTCTGTGGAAAGGGTATTTTTCTTTGTCATTCTGTAGTTTAGTTGCTGTAGAAACTTTTAGGTCTTCTGCCAAATCCTATTTGTTTGATCCCTGTACCTAAGGCTACGTTTTAGTCACGGGTATTTTTAGTAAAAGTCATGGACTGGTCATGGGCAGTAAAACAAACATTCGCGGCCCGTGACCTGTCCATGACTTTTACTAAAAATACCCGTGACTAAAACTTGGGCGGGAGGATCGGGGGGGCGGGGGTCCAGGGGCGCTGCGAGTGCTGGGGGAGGTGGCCTGGGACCCCCGCTGGTGCTGGGGGAGGGGGGCGGGCAGCAGTGCGGAACCCGGGACCCCTGCGGTGGTGCTGAGGGGGGGAAGGTTGGCAGGGCTGGCAGGGGCTCCCTACCCGGCTCTGTGTCCCTGCAGCTCTTAGGTGGCAGAGGAGCCCAGGGGGCTCCGCACGCTGCTCCTGCCACAAGCGCCGGCTGCTGCAGCTCCCATTGGCCAGGAATTGCAGCCAATGGGAGCTGAGGGGGCGGGGCCTGTGGGCATGGGCAGCATGTGCTGCGGAGCCCCCCCGGCCTCTCCGCTGCCTAGGAGCTGCTGGGCCATGCCAGTGGGAGCTCCCCCACCCACCCCCAATCCCCTGCCCCTGGCCCTGAGCCCCCTCCCACAGACCCAAACGGCTGCTGCTGGCTCAGGGGCTGTTCAGCTCGGGCAGCCCCTGAGCCAGCGCCAGCCACTGCAGAAGTCACGGAGGTCATGGAAAGTCACAGAATCCGTGACTTCCGTGCAGGCCCACGGACAGCAATTCCAGGCCCCAGGGCAGAACAGTCAATGGGCCCCCACGCACGCACAAGCCGCGCCCGCACAGACGTGGTCCACCTGACGTTTGGGCGGTGCTGGGCCTGCGGTGGCTGGTGCCCAGCGAGCTGCCGGCTGCGCTGTTCCGGCATGGCCAGGGCTTCCACATGCCGGCCAAGTAGGGTTGCCAACTGTCTAATCACGCAAACCCAAAGACCCTTGTCCCGCCCCTTCCCTGAGACCATGCCCATGTCCCTCCCCGTTCTCTGAGACCCCGCCCCCAGCTCACTCCATCCCCTCTGGGAGGTAGTTGGGGTGCGGGGTGTGGGCTCTGGGAGGTAGTTGGGGTGCGGGGTGCGGGCTCTGGGAGGGAGTTGGGGTGCGGGCTCTGGGAGGGAGTTTGGGGGAGGGGGGATGCGGGGTGCGGGCTCTGGGAGGGAGTTGGGGTGCGGGAGGGAGTGAGGGGTCAGGCTCTGGGAGGGAGTTTGGGTGCGGGGGGGGGGGGGGGGGGGGCGGCTCTGGGGGGGGGGTTTGGGTGGGGGGGGGGGTGCAGGGTGTGGGTTCCTGGCTGGGGCAGGGGGTGGGGGTGTAGGAGGGGGTCAGGGGGTCGGCGCTTACTTTGGGCAGCTCCCGAAAGCAACTGGCACATCCCTCTGGCAGCGGCTCCTAGGCAGGGGGTCTCCACGCGCTGCTGCCCGCAGGCACCGCCCCCACAGCTCCCATTGGCTGCAGTTCCCAGCCAATGGGAGCTGCGGAGTTGGCGCTCAGAGCGGAGGCAGCGTGCGGAGACCCCCCCTCCCCAGGGACTGCAGGGATGTTGGCCACTTCCGGGAGCGGCGCCGAGTGAGGGCGGGCAGATAGTCTAGCCCTGCTGCACTGGCGGCAGCGACCAAGGACCCCCTGGGCCCTGGGACAATTGCCCCCTTTGCCTCCCTCTGTTGGCGTGCCTGCTTCCATGGCCTCCGTGACAGACTCGCAGCCTTAGGTATAGCACCTTCCAACAACGGTTTTGTGCCCTCGGGCTGATCAATTAGCCTTTCTGAGACTCAGGTTTCTCACCTGTAAAATCGGGCTAATGATATTTAACTGCCTTAGGGAGGTGATGTGAGGCTTAAGTAAATATTTGTGAAGTGAATCATAAAATGTTTCCCTTTCCCCCTCGGGTTTCATTTTAGAAATGTACATCTTGTCTGCGCCGTTTCTCTTGGATGAACCAAGAACTAATAGGCTTCTGAAATCAGAAATACAAGGCAAGTGAACCTGGGTTAGTTGCGATAGGAAGTAATTTTTTTTTTAATTCCCATCTTAAACCGATGTACCTACCGAATATTTAAATATCAGACTGCAACATAAATGTCTTTCATTGCTTCATTTTACTCTGCCCAGTCAGGACTGCTTCTAATATTTCAAAACTCTGAGAAGCCTCAAACAGAGAAACATTTCACAATTGCCCCCTCCCCCAAATATGGAATTTCACCCTTCCCTGTCCAGAATGGGCAGTGTTCGCTCTTGGCCCAGTGACAGGGTTTGAGGTCAGATACTTCATGGCCCTGCAGAGCTACAAGTGGGAAGGGTTGGGACGGAGGGACTTGGAAGCTAGAAATGGGACATGGATACACAGCCCTTGCTTTTAGCTCTGGTGAGTCCTGAGAAACCCAGCTTTAAAGCTGTAAGATTATGTATATAAAAAGCAGTCATGGAAACTAAGGCAGCTTGGTTTAAATGTGGAGGGACACAAAATATAGTCCCCATCACTTTTTAATGAAGCATCCCTAAAATAGCATTTCTGTAACGCACGCAGCAAGTGCCAAATACTTGGTGGCGTGGAATATACAAAATAAAAGGTTTATTGGTACTCCTTTGAGATCGTCTAACCCGAGGCTTGTAAAAACTTCGTATCGCCGCACAGAGTATGTGTGTTTCATATACTCTATGTGCCTATATATTGGTGGTACTATAAAAATTGTTAATTGTCTTCGATACTGAACTAAATACGTGCAGTCAGTAAGCTTAGGGAAGTAAAGCATAGGGAAGTAAAGTGCACTACTGCGGATAGTGAGGGAGCTGGATTTTGTTAAGTTAAACAGGAAAGTGGGGTTTTTGGGGGGTTGTTGTTTTTTTGGTGCCTGACTTACGCTTTTGGCTGTCAATACCGGAACTATGCTTTTCTCTAACAACGCCTCCTAGGGACATGCGTTATTACACTCTGAAAATGCTGAGAAAAACCAGAAGTCAAAGTAATGTCTCAAGGGTATGGTTATCCCATAATGCTAAGGGACAGAAATGTATTGAGCCAATTTGTGCTGCCCATTTTCTAAAATGTATCTGCATAGTGTTATCCCCAAAGAGAGTGGCAGGATATGGCCTTTGAAAAACAATGTAATACTGTTATGGAGACACTTCACTCGCTAGTGCGAGAGGTTCAATTTTCAAATTTAGCAATTCCTCCCTGGATCCTATGTGGTCCAGGTTACTAAGAATGGCCAAGAATGCCCATGGGAGCTCAAGGAAAGACATTCTGGTTTCAGCACTTGGACTGCTTCAGAATTTTAAAACAATTGAAAGCCACTGGTTTTTAAGTTGGCAACTTATAGTCTGCCGAAGAGGAAGCCCTGTCTCTCGGCCAGCGTTTATTGTTTTGAAAGAAGAATTAGCCCACAGCATGGTTCTTTTGAGGGAGAGCTCTCATTTGTGAAATGGTGCTTGGAAAATTTACGGCTGCTGCTTAAAAGGACTTGAAATCAGTCACTGCTGCTTGCTGTTGTCCTGCCAAAGACCAGTTTGGAAAATTTTCATTCTCCTGGATTGGGTATTGTGGCCAGATTCTCAAATGGAAGAAAACTGGTGCAATAGCCTCCCCTGTCCCCATTCAGGAGTGTCGTGATGGAGGACTGGGATACTCAGGTTGGTTCTGAACAGGCCGGCAAAAATGAGTTTGTTTGAGCTGACCAACTGATGGCTAGATAGGTATGACGCGTGCCCAGCATTTTAGCCATTAAAACATGTACTATGAAATAGAAAGTACAAATAGTCTGTAGATCCCAGAGGATGGAATTTCCGCAATTCCATTGTAAATGATATGGTAACTAAATTCCGATCTGTGACTGGCAAAGGTTTATATTTACAAGTATGTAAATATAGTTGGATAAGTTCTAAACATGAAAGTGCACACACAACTCCCCCTACTTTCAGTGACGGGTTGTTAACACGCCTAAGGACAGAATTTGGCCATGTGTTTGGAAAAATATATGGATGTTAGCCACGTCCAGTGGGACTCTAGGATTTCACATTTGCAGACCTAATTCAGTGGCAATGCAAATAGTTCGCTAAATAGGGTTGATTGTAACATATACGTGGTTATTTATTTAGAGCCAAGTCCTGAACTCCTTAGGAAGCTTGGTCCTGCTGCAGGCAAAACTCCAATGGGAATTCAGGCTAAGTAAGAATGTGTGGATTTAGACTGGTAAGGCTCCCATTGGATTTCAACGGGGTATGACTCGGACCCCCTAGTTCTTAGACAAAATGCTTTTGATTACAGCTTGATTATTTGGCTTCCTTTGTGAGCAAATTCAGTGGCAAATGTGGGAAACCAATGTACATCTATTTGCCTATTGCTTTAAACATATTAGCATTGGCCAAAGGCGGCTTCAAACCCTTGTTGATTTCAATTAGGGTTGCAGCATTTCGTAGGTCCTGGCATTAATAATTACAGTTGTTGTTGTTTTTATTATACACATACACTGTACGCATCTATATCGTTATGGTGCCCACCTGCGGAAGAGTGATGATGAGCCAATGGCCCGCTACATCCAGGGGGGCTGGAACTGTTTGTATAGTGGGGGCGCTGAGGGCCATTGAACCAAACTGTAAACCCTGTATATGATGGAAACCACTTCAAGCCAGGGGGTGCCCCCACAGTCCCCACACCCCTAGTTCCAGCACCTATGGCTACATCTTTTCCAAGGGCCAGCTAATACCTTATGTAAATAAACCAAAACGGATCAGAATTGCACATCAGATGGGAGGGTGTCCTGGCCCGATTAACCAGTCTGCTAAAGGGAATGCAGTGACTGCAACCTTTTTTATCCATCAGCCAGATCGGCTTCCACAAGGGCTAAGCACCATGCTCACTTCGTGAACTCTGCAAACACCCAACACGTTGGACTCCGAATATCCCACCAAAGACCTTCTCCGCCCTTCCAGAAGTCAGTGCCCTGTACTCAAAAGTGCATCTACGCTGCAATAAAACACCATGGCATGGCTACGGCTGGCCCGGGTCAGCTGGCTCGGGCTCGCGGGGCTCAGGATGTAGGGCTATAAAATTGCAGGGTAGATGTTTGGGCTTGGGCATGAGGTTCTGAGACCCCATGAGGAGGGGAGAGTGTTAGATCCTGGGTTCCAACCTGAGCCCAAACATCTACACTAATTTTTAGCTCCGCAAGCCTGACTCAGCTGACATGGGCTCTGGGACACAGTGCTACGGGCTTTTTATTGCAGTATAGATTTCCCCAAAGGGTTATCACATAACAAGTAGACAGGGGCTTGTTTACTTACATAAGCTCAGCCAACCACTGTGGGCTATTTGTAGCATTTGCTCTCCTGGGTCACATAATTACATCAGGGTTTAATATTATGGACACTACATGGTTTTTTTTGAGCCTTCGCATCAAATGTAGAGTTAAAGTGATCAGAGGCACCAACTATTTCACTTTACTATTTCCCTGGGTCTGTGGGAAAGGCAGGAAGGATCATTATTTTCTACAAGACATTGAGTATAGGGAGTCTGGGTATATTGATGCAGTTGCTCTGGTGCCCTGTAGAGTTTCACACAGCCTAACTGTCCATCCCTGCATGGTTATTGTCCAATTGTCTCTGCAGGCCAGTGCACTCGCATTCAGCATGGAAGGCCGGGGCTAGATCCAGAAAGAGATTTAGGCAACTAAGTGCCACGTTAGTCACCGAATCCAAAATTTAGATCCTCAAAACCCTGTTCAATTGTTGCCTAACCCCCTGTAGGCATCTGAATTACCCGGGTGCCTACATTTTGGGTCGTAAAGTCCCCAAAATCTCTGCAAGTGGGCATGTGTACACAGCCTCCTCAGTCCTGACCCCCTGGCACCCTGGCTCATGCCCAAGGCTCAGGAGGATCCTTAAACTTGGCATTCCCCACCTGTCTCGCCTACAGGACCAGCTCTTGGAGGCCTACCTAAGCCACACCCCTCTCCTTAGCATTTCTTATTGGTTAGCTTAGCCAGCTCCCCCTCAGCTTGCTGGCTTTTTGTTAGGCACCTAACTCTCCCTACGGATTGCATAGGAGTCTGGGTTCCGAGTTGGGTGTTGTGGCTTTCACTAGGCAGCAGAATGTCTAAAAGGCAACACTGAGTCCAAGTCCCCTTTGTGGATCTAGCCTTAAATCTCTACCAAACCACTTGCAGCTTCTGTTATGGATTCATGTCACCGAGGAGGGCCTCCTCGACTAGCTATTTTAAAAGCATCATATTTTGCTAGTGAAGACCAGTCGATTGCTTATGTTTTCTAATAGCACCCATGGAGTCAGGGCTACCTGACTGCACACTGAATTCACACGTTTTGAGGAGCAAATCTATGGATGCTTTGGAGCCTTTACAGTTTTCACTTAAACTCACAATAGTGTTTTTAGTGCAAAAATAACGTTTTTAAAAGCTTCAGAAGCGGGCCCCGCGGCCAGAGCAAATCCAGCGTGGCAGCCGGGAGAGACGCAACTTTTCACAGCCCTGCAAAACAGAATCCTTTGTCCCTCAGATTCCTAACGCTTCTCAAATGAGGGTGCCATTTTTGTCTCAGTAAGTCGGACTCCTATCTCGTTGTCTCTATGCAGTGCACCTGACAACCGTGAGTGGGATTTTGAAATAACGTTGGCCTAACTCTGCACCTGCTGAAATCACTGGTAAAGCTCCTGCTGGCTTTAATGGGAGCACAGTTAGGAACATGCCGAGCGCTCTTAAAAAAATCCCCATCCCATTTAGTTAATATTTACACCATCCTTGTTAGGCATTTTTAGATTAAACTATGCAGGTACAGATAGATACATATTCTAATATATGGGAGGGGGTGTATATTATATAAAATTTGGTGTTGGTTACATACTACTTTTATTGTTTATAATACAGAATTTTTCAAGATGATTGTAAAGCAGCACTTATTAACAACTTACAGGTATGAGAGGAGGGGAAAATGAACTTGTTAAAAGAGTGTTAGAAAAGCAATGTGGCCACGAGCCAGCTATTGCTGTCGAGCTGGTCAAAACACAGGCAGAATATCATGTGAACATTTTCATGGAAGAACATGTCTTTTTCTCCAGCTCTACTCCCGCATTCCAAACTCAGCTCTGGCACTGACTCATTTTGTGCCCTTGTGCAAGTTACTTGACCTCTCTGTGGTCAGGTGAAATGGAGAGGGGAGGGAGTTGCAAGGGTAATGCAACTGGTTGATGGGTTTTAAAACAGCGGTTCTCAAACTTTAGCCACCTGAGGTCCCCCACTTTGATTTAAAAATTTTTGTGGACGCCCAAGTGCCCCGCTCAGCCCCAGGCCCTGCCCCCACTCCACCTCTTCCCCCAAGGCCACACCCTCACCCCACCTCGCTCCACCCCAGCCCCTCCTTTTCCCCGCCTCTTTCCACCCCTGAGCGCGCCCCCTCCCGGTTCTGCCCCCACCCCCCCAGCACCTCTTGCACACCACTGCACAGCTGTTCAGCGGCATGCGGGAGGCACTGGGAGGGAGGGGGAGGAGTTGAGGGAGGGAAGAGGAGGAGTTGATCAGCTGGGCCAGTGGACCTCCGGAGTACCCTCGCAGACCTCCAGGGGTCCACGGACCCCAGTTTGAGAAACGCTGTTTTAAAGCATTCTGAAAAAGGTAAATTACTGGGCTGGTATTCATTAGTATTTATTACTTCCTTCCCTCCATTGTTATGTCTCTGGGGATGGATGGTGTTTATCGAAATAGCTGAAGCGTGGAATTAGATTGGCTGTGGTGTCGGACTGACCATCAGAGCTATGAACAGGGGGTGAGTGGCACTCTCAGAGCTACAGAACATAGTACACAGTCTGCCTAAAGGCTTGATGGTTTAAATTGCTGGATTTGTAAGATGAAAGGGGAGCTACTGTGAAAATGACAGTAGGTTGGCAATCTTCTGGCTACCTTTGTTAGGAAATGGGGACCCCACAGCGCTGCTGCTTTGAGTTGATTGCAAAAGGAAAATAGTTGTGAGTGGTGTGAGAAGAGATTTTTTTTTAAAGGATTTGAAGGGCAGGGGCAGTCTATGGGTGTCTTTCTATTGAATTCAGTGGGCTTTGGATCAGGCCATAAATGAAATTCTGCCAATGATATGGAGAACAGCATTTATATGAAAAGGTTTTTCCCACTATTAGTGTAGAAAGACCCGATTTTCCCCCATTGCAGTCAATGGGCTTTTTATCATTGTGTTCAATGGGCGTGGGAACAGGCTCATATACCGTGTATATATACACACACGTATGCTGTGTATATACATACGTAAATGCATACAGTGGAGATCATTTAACAAAGCAAAGGGGGTTCTGAGAGCTGGGAAATCCTCATTACAATATAGAGTTCTTCCTCGAGTGGTTGTTCATGTCAGTTCCAATCAGGTGTGTGCACGGCCACCGGAAAACTTTTCCCCTAGCAGCATCCGTCGGGTTGGCCCAGGCGCCCCCTGGAGTTGCGCCTTCATGGCGCTCAATATAGAGCTCTGACAACCCGCCACCCCCTCAGTTCTTTCTTGCCGCCGGTGACAACTAGCTGGAACAACCTATTGCTCTTGCTTTTGCTTGCAGTGTCCACTCTTAGTGTTTATAGTTAGTTCTCAGTAGTTACTAGTATTAGTTTAGTATTAGTAGTTAGGTCAGAAGTTTCCTTTCGTGCCCCACCACCCACCAATGCTCCCCCGGCACCGGGATATGCCCCGGTCTCCAGGGTTCAAACTCTGCAAGGACTGTGAAAAATGTATGCCTATGAGCAACCCGCACTCTTCCTGTCTGCTGTGTCACAGGGAGAGTCACCAGAAGGAGAGGTGCAGAATTTGCAAAGGGTTTCGTCCTAGGACCTTAAAAGACCGGGAGCAAAGGCTCAAGATCCTTCTCATGGAGGCGGCACTCCGGCCACAATCCGACCCCAAATGAGACCGTGGAAGGAACATCGACGGCTTTGGCCTTGGAGGACAACAGGGTCCTACAACAGCTGCTGCGACGGGTGGCCCAGAACCTGGGGATCCAGGCAGAGGAGGTGGTAGAGGACGCCGCCTCTATGGTAGACATCCTCGCCCCCTCCAGGCCCGCCCGCATTGCCCTGCCGTTAATTAAGACCATTGCTGAGACCACAAAGCCCTTGTGGCAGACTTTGTTCCCTCAAAAGGATATGAACACTTATACCCCCGCCCCCCGATTCCCTGGTAGTTGATGCAGCTAATCAGCACGAGTGCCAGGGCTACCCGGGGATGCTAAAAAACTAGACGTATTTAGGAGGAAGGTCTACTCCACGAGGGGGTGGGGGGGTGGTTGCAGCTCTGCATATCGAACCAGCAGCCCATCATGAGCAGATACTTGTATAACACCTGCGGCGCGATGGCCAAGTTTGGGGAGCTGCTGCTGCAGAACTCCCGTGTGGAATTCTCTGCACTGGTGGAGGAAGGGAAACTAATTGCACGAGGAGATGGGGCGTTGGACAAGGCAGACCTCAATCTGGTCCTTTCCAGACTCACGGGTCTGCCCTTTGAACCTTTGGCGACATGCTCCCTGCTCTACCTCTCATACAAGGTGGCGTTTCTGGTAGCGATAACGTCAGCCAGGAGGGTGTCTGAGCTCAAGGCCCTAACCTCAGAATCTCCTTACCCTGTGTTCTATAAGGACAAGGTTCAGCTCAGGCCTTACCCTGCTTTCCTCCCGAAGGTTATCTCCCAGTTTCACATCAACCAGGACATCTTCCTCCCAGTATTCTATCTTAAGCCTCACGCGAGTGGCAGGGACCAAAGGCTTCACTCATTGGATGTCTGCAGGGCGCTAGCCTTCTACATCAAGAGAACGAACCTGTTCCATTCCAATACCCACCCTCCTTCTCCTCTGTCGGAGCAGCCGCCAAGAAGGAACTGAGGGGGTGGTGGGTCGTCAGGGCTCTATATTGAGTGCCAGGAAAGCGCGACTCCAGGGGGCGCCCGGGCCGACCCGACGGATGCCGCTAGGGGGAAAGTTTTCCGGCTGCCGTGCACACACCTGATTGGAATGGACATGAACAACACGAGAAGGTGAGTAACTGTTATTTTCCCACATGGCAAATCTGGCAAAATATACTCAACTTTTCAGTTGTCACCACGATATAGATATAAGATGTGTTTCTGCTACACTCCCAGTTTAGGGATGGTTTTCAAACTGAGGTTTTATTAAACTTAAAAAAATGCAGCCTGGATAAGCCCCACAGCAGCTCCGTCTCACCAGGACTCAACAACATCCTTTCTTGGGCCACAGCTTGCTTCTCTACTGCCTTTCATTTTTCCCTTCATAAGTGCGCCAAACCCTGGCAGTACCCTGACGTTCCCTTAGGATTGCTACATGTTGGCAGCTGTAGACTACAAGGTTTTATTTTTAGGTTCTAAGGCATAAACACAACAGCAAGGTTCAAGTATTTTGAACATGTCGCTAAAGCAACCGATAAATCCCCCTCCCCCCCCGCTGGAATTATTTAATGTTCAGTACGGGGGTTATTTTGAGGGCCCTTACAGACTGACTCTACTTCAGTGCCAATATAAGGCAAACCAAAATCCGTGACAGTAAGCTCTTGGGAGTAACTGCAGAATCTCCAAGAACCTCAGAGCATCCTACCCACACTGGTCAACTTTTGCTGAAGAGAGTCACAGGACTGGAACGCTTTGAGGCAACGTAGGGCAGACTGTGAGGAAAGTTTGATCGGGCTCTGTTAATATGCCAGTTTCTAGCCAACCTTCAACTTCATGGAACCTTCATTCCAAATTAAAAACAAAACAACACATGGTTAAATAATTTTAAATAATAAAAAAAATCCAAAACAAATAAGTGGATACAAATTTACTGAAAAAGATAAATTGACACGGTTTTTTTAATGTGGCATATCATGTCACCTAGGCCTGGCTAGATTATTTACCACTGAAACTGGGGAACAACAATTGAAATGGGAAAATGGTTGAGAGTTACATTTTTCCCAGCTAAAGCTCACTGAGCATTTCCCTCTCTGAGAGTTAACTTCCCCTGTGGGATTAAATATTAAAGCTGGTTGAAATAGGTTATTGTTTCATTAGTCTTTTTCTTTGTAAAGTAAATTTTTACTTTTTTCCCCCTCATTCTTATTTCTTTTCCTTTTCTTCTTTTTAGAGGCAAAATGGGAAAAGGAAAAAAGGAGGGAAGAATCCTCAAAACGAAAGCTTTCAGCACCAAACCTTTTTAAAAAAAAAGTTTTGCAAAAAATGGAATACATTAAAAATCTGTCCATTTTGAAATGAGCACCGCAAAATGAACACTTTTAAATTTTCAGAACTTTTCATAACCTATCAGCTCTATTGAACATGCAGCTAATCTTGGTTGCCATTGGGAATTGAATCCAGTTTCCATGGAACTAAGAGCACGAACCGCTACAACTTAAGCGATAAGGACTAAATGGGGAACTAGAGCAGAATCGTATTCTCTGTGGATCAGGCCCAGAGGGGGACATAGAGCACACAATGAGCAGTGAGAGGGCTACAGTATCATTCCCCGCTGGTCTGTAACAGTATTTCATGGATTTCTCTCTCCTGTATAGAAAGCCATGCAAAATTTTGGAGTCCGTTACAAACTCAAAACTCAGCCCAGATGGACCAGAAGGTTTGTGAACAGATCAAGTGAATCTGGCCTCATGATTTTTTATTTTTTTTGTGTGTGTGCATCAAAACCAGACAAAACTTGGGCTCACACAGTTACTGCAGTGCGACTTTCAGCTGAACCAAAGTAAATGCTTTAGAGCTGAAGCTACTGAGCTTTACACAGCCCCGTATCACACATGCCGTGCCATCTCTTGCTGGCCTTGTGCACAAGAGTAGCCCAGTTGAGACTAACTCTGCTTTCAACTATGTGAAGTAGCTCCACTGAAGTCAAGCTCCTAAAACATGCAGGGGCAGAGATCTGCTTCTGCAGGGATTATTGCTGTGAGGGGCAGGAATATGCCCCCTCTGTTCAGCTACTAAACCACAGAGGCAGTTGCCAGGTGTATCTGCTAAGTCCCAGCAGAGAGGGAGCTTCAGACCTTTGGATGGCTGAGCTGGCAGGATACTACCCCTAAAACAGTGCTTCGCTGCAGTTCCATTGGGGGAGGTGGCTGAGGTTCATTGCGGTTATCATGCATAGTAAAAGATCTCCCTCTTGATGTTTCTCACTCTTTTTCCTTTGCAAGAAAGCAGCTTGGGAGCAGGCTCAGTAAACCCTCTGAGCTTCCCCAGGGTGGGGAAACAAGCATAGCCATAGAGAAAGAAGGAAGGAATAATGGTGAATGGACAAGCTGAGGAGCAGAAGACAGCAGGAAAATGGCCATTTACAGGGAGTGACAAGGAGGCACAGAGATGTGTTTAGATATATTACGAGGCCATTTGTCTGAGTGCAGTAGACACAGGGCCCTGTAAATAACTAATAGACAATTCTTGATTGAGGAACGTGCCCATATATAGAGATCCTTCCCCCACCAGGCCTAGACAGGCACATGTTCCCACTGATGAGTTCAACTACAGGAAAGTCAACTGAAAGGTTTCTATTAGTGTGTGTGGGTAAATACACCAAAGCGGATGCCTTGCATTTAGCCTTTGGAAATGGCAAACTAAAGTAGTCTACGTACAAAGAGATCCCAAACGATTAAACATGAGGGGTTAGGTGGAAATCAGATCAGTTTGAGTTTCTAAGCAACCTCTGCATTTTTCACTTTGCGGAGGGTTTTTTCCCCCCCAGCTTTTCTTCTTCTTCTTCTTTTGAACTGCCTCACAGCTAGACTCCAGATATGTCATCTGTTAAAGACATGGGCCAACAAAGAAAAGGAAGTGGTTTCCAAGCAACAGGAACTACACCACAGTTTTCCGAATTGATTGTAGCCCTCTGACTCAGATATCCTTTTATTCATCCATTCTCCAGTGTGGCAGTTCTCTGCATGCTCCCTCAGTGATCAGAGAACTGGACACCTACAGCGTAATTTCAGTACAACAGCCACATTGATAATTATCTCACAGCAATAGGCACACGGAAATACAGCCTCTGAGGAGAATAGGCCTCCATGCTTTAAAGAACAGAAGATGAGTGGGTGCAGTAGCACTGTTACAATCGTGGTCTGACTGAGTGACTGGGATTTGAAAATTCTGTTCTTTACTAGCAGTGCTGCAGTCAGAACTGGTTGAAGTCCCCTCAGACGTAGCCCAGTATGTAGTTTCCAGATTTCAGATCACTTACCGCCTCCAGGTGTTCTGGAGATGCCTTTGGGTGGGCTGGGGGCTCTCACATTGAATGACATTTTTGTTGGAAGTATTGCCACCAAATGTGACTGTCTGAGAGATGGCACCAAACCCAGTGCTGAACAGATCTCAAAAGGTCTACAGGTGAGGTGAAAATAAGCAGGAATTTGGATGTTCACCTGAACCTCTCTGGGATGTAGAATTGAGATGTTGTGAGAACAGGTGACTAGAAGATTTCCAGTACTTCCTGTCACTTGTGTGGTCGGAGATACCATGGGACTTTGTCCTGTAGGGGTACTTTTGCCTCCAGTCCTGACCACAAAGTGCAGGGGAAGTGAAAACAAAAGTTCTCTCTTGACACTCAGAAAAAGATGGGTTTGATTTTGGTGTGCTGGCTGGGCAATGGTTCAGATCAGTTTTTATTTTGTGTGAACCGTTTCACCCACTTCTAATTATTCACCCCACTTGTCACCATCTTACTGGGCAGCACCAATTGGCCACAGCTCGACATCACTCCCAGAATTTCTTCCTTCTGGGTGTGGTATGAAAATGTGGCAGTCCCTGGTGTTGCAGTTTCAGGGTAACTGCACCTGTATATCACCTCTGTGGTCCCTCCAGGGCACTCACTTAGGGTTACCGGCTCCCAGCCGTCACCTCTCTTGGGCAGAGACCCACCTCTCTCTCTCTGACTGGGGTTTTAAGGCTTCGCAGTCCCCTGCCTTACACTGGGGTATCCCCAGCAAGCCAGTCTGCCTAAACACCAGTGCCTGTACTTTGCTTTCTCTCTGCGGGCAATCAACAGCGTAATGCCAGCAGTTACAAGCTAGCACACAACCCTTTCTAAGCAAGCACACTTATTCTTAAGATGAAAGCATTACAGAGAAAACATAAAAACAATATACTGTATATCCATGCTGAAAACGTACCAGAGGTCACCCGTTTAGTGTTATGGGGCTCTAACAGGCAGGCCAAGGTCCTTCCAACCATTCTGCAAGGATTGGGACCCTCCCCCCCCCCCGCCTTTTGGAAAGAAGGTCTTGCCCATTTGCTGGACCAAAATAAAGGCCCTGGGTGAGTTCAAACACAGCCCTTTTAAGCCAAAACCCGTTCTTGGTTTTCCTAGTCTCTGGAAACCCAGTTTGAACCAATATACGTGAGCCTCCCCAGAGGGTGGTATCTCTCGCTGTGTTTACAATGTGAGTGAGTCATTTTAATCAGCCCCCACTGTTTTAGTTCCTGAAGGAGCCGTGGTAACCCTCCCCGTCCGCTAGAACACAATCATACGCACAATCCCTGGCTCCCAGTGATACATTAACTTAATACAGTATGTTCCCCAAAGATACTGCATGGGGCTGCACTGTCTGTCACACCCGGCACCTGTGCAGAGGGGGTGGAATTAACAATAAACGGTGTTTAACCAAAACCTCTTCCCACACTGGCCCATTTACATGGAGGAAAAAACCCTGGAGGTGAGGGGCCTACATTCTTACTGGGCCATATCCCTGACTCCAGCTGAACTGCACACTGTGCGTGGGGGTAGTTCCTTTGCCCTGAATTAGAGCACCCCAAGGGCTGCTAATGACCCTAAGCAGCCAAAATTACAGCCACGGATATTGGACACCTGCCCTTTACCCTGAGATGCCACAACAGATAGGGAATGGCGTAGGGCAGGGATTCCCCAACTGTGGCACGTGTACCCCCGGGGGTACACGAGACATCTCTGGGGGGGTATGCAGGAGAAATTGTGTAATAGCGGATTTGATTTGATTTATTGCATTTTCATAACAGGCTACTCAGATGAAGCTTTAAAACTCTGTGGGAATTTGTTATAGAAAATACAGTAGTTAATTTACTTCGAGATGTACCAATGAGAACACAGATACACAGAGACGCTGACATACAGAGCCCTCACCACCAATCACCGTACAACGCAAGTTCAGTTGCCCAGCAACTGTCCAGTCTAACTGAGCTCAGAACTTGGGGGTGGGGTTCGGTTGCATATGTTGCACTATAACTATATCGGTGCATAACAGTGAAATATGGACAGATGGCTAGAGACAGGTAGTGTTAAGAAGAACACACAAAGTATCAGTGATGAGAAGGGTAAGGGCATGTGGGCAGCTGGTAGATCTGGAAGTGGGTACGCAATAGGAGAAGTTTGGGAATCTCTGGTACAGGTCCCCCTTGCCT
Source organism: Platysternon megacephalum (assembly GCA_003942145.1). Taxonomy (NCBI): domain Eukaryota; kingdom Metazoa; phylum Chordata; order Testudines; family Platysternidae; genus Platysternon; species Platysternon megacephalum. The sequence continues at coordinate 17,693,441 of QXTE01000015.1, read as the reverse complement.
TGAGGTGACCCCACCATCCTGATACTGGATACTTTGGGTTTAAGGCCCGTTTGCATTGGTGACATAGGCAATATGGCCATGCCACAAAGGAAAATCTGCCACACAACTTCATTTTGCGCTGCATCCTGCACCAGCGCGCACAGTGATCTTCACTTAGGGGCCTGTCGTGCGAGTCATGGAGAAGAAACAGGAGAATGAAGAAGCCAGTTTGACAAGTCAAAGTCATAAAATTCGAGCCCTGCAGCAGCCTCCCTGAAGCGCTGCAGGGTACAATGGTTAGTATTTAGCTGCTTTTGTTTTACATCTTTCCCCGGGGGGACACTCTGAAATACATTCTGTTTAGAAATTCTGCTGCTCAGATGGTGGGGCCCAATGCAGCTGCCCCTGTGCTGAGTAGGACCTGCCTGTGCAATGGGACTCTGCTTCACAATGAGGGGGTGGGGGGCAGAATTAGACCCTTAGGTTTTCTGGATTTCTTTTTCTTTCCTAGGGGCTAGACTGTGCCTTTCAGCCCAGCCATGAGCAGCTGCACACACACCTTTGCTCCCTCTTGGTTTTTTCGGGAGGAGGGAGACGAGGTGGGGGAGGAAGGAAGGAAGGATTAAGGGGATGAGGAGGAGGGAGTAACTTGTTGCAACCCCTTGCAAATGTGCGGTTTGCTCCCCCTTGCACCTAGCCAATTGCCGTACTCCCCAAGAGGAGATGAAGCCCTGCCCCACCCGCTGGCTTCCAGGGGCTGTGCTTCACACCAGACCCAAGATATGGGGGTGGAGAAGCCTTCCCCACACCGCCTTGCTCGGGCAAAGAGGACAAGGGATGATCTAACCTTTGGGTTTCTTACTAAAGACCTTTGCGTGAACCCAGCATCTGCCACTAGGAGTTCATCTGCTCCTGCTTGTATCCTCAGGAATGGAATGTTTGACATGGGGCCATAGTTAGCTAGAACTGAAATATCCAAGTTGGGCTTCTTCAGTGTTGGTCAGACTATTGTGTGTTTGAAGGAGAAAGGGAAGCTCGAAATAGTCAATGCCTGATTGACAGAAGGTATCAGGAGTGGCACCAGTTGCTCATGACTCATTTCACAAGCCAGGATGGGCACTGGTTGGATTCACAAGTCTTGGGTTGAGACTCCTTTAAGATGTTCAGAACTTCTTGGTGAGTGAATGTACTGAACTCTGGGTGTGCCGGCGGGCTGTTGATTGGTGGGTATCAGTGATCCATGGTGTTTTAGAAGTCTCCCCCAATGCGTGCAATCTTTTCAGTGAAGTAGGATGACAGTTCCTCGCAGTGCTTGGTAGTGGGCTCTGATGCAGATTCCAGCGACTCAGGACTAATGATGCTGTTTACCACCTTGGATAACTCTTTGGGGAGGGATTTGGCAGCCTCAGTGGAGGCTGATTGGAAGGTTCGCTTGGCCTGTAGTACAGGCTCAGTACAGGCTTTGAGAAATAAGTTTTGTTTCATCCTGTCTGAATCAGCCTTTGTTTTCCTACCATTGGTGCTTGAGTTTCTGCCCCTCTCTTCATCCACTGCAAGGTGTCAGAAAACCAGGGAGATCTGTGTAGGTGGTGCGGAGGAAGGAGCCTCTTGGGGCCCAGTATGTCAATGGCCAAGACCAGTGTAGAATGGTAACTATTTACCAGGTCCTCGACTCCTCGTCCTGTGGGCGAGGTTGGCCTTTAGCAAGCTTTGTAATTTGTTGGAGTGCATGAGTCATTGTAATCGAATCAGGATCTTTGGTCCATCTTGTGGCCTGGGCCCTGGAAGGTCTCTGACCACTGCCTTAATGAGGTGATGGTCTGTCCAAGACAGTGGCTGGGTTGTGATGTCCTCTGTCTTGACATCTAGGCCAAAAATCAAGTCAGTTGCCATGTGGGTTGGACCAGAGATGAGGAGATGAATTTTCTGACTTTCGCATGTGGATATGTGTGTTGAAATCTCCCAGGACAAGAAGTCTCGGATATTTCACTACTATCATGGACTTTTTCTTCATCAACATCACTTATGTTATGCGATTCTAACACACACACACACCCCCGGCCCTCAACCCCCCACAAAGCCTCTCCCCCAAAATATCAGGAAAAATGGTTTGTATAGCTGGTCATTTCTAAGATGGGATAATTAAAATCAAGGTTCTACTGTACTGATGCACAGAGAAAACCTTGAGATACTTTTTTATGCTGATTAAGTTTAGGAAAGGTATTACCTACTGGTTACCACTAATTTTTGCAGAGTGCTTAATTTGTCAAAATAATATATTTCAACCTAGATTGAACATAGTATTCTTTCTTGGCTTTGCAGAAACTGGAAACATTGGCCATGAATTTTTATTGGTCTGCAGTTGAGGGAATAAAAAACTTGTCTGGAGAATTAGTGCTAAATAGACTATTTTTAAAAGCTGCCTTGAAATCGCAGTAGCTATTTAGTATAGTAGGGATACATTTAATTTACAAGTGTATCAAAGGATTACTAAATAAACTACACTGCAATATGCAACATAAATAAGTGGGGGGGGGGGGTCTAGCATAAAGGGCCTTTTTGCACCCCTTAATAGAGAACTAATAGCAAGGATTACAGTCAAATAAACTAGTTAGCCACTGCCCTACACATCCACCAAAATCATATTATAAATGCTATAGAATTCCCTGTGACGTTTCACTCCATATTCTTTATGAAAATATGCTTTCAATCTGAATGACATAACTGAGATTTACTTTATGCTAGATGGGTCTTGTAAGATATCATTGGAAAGGTTATAATTTACTGAATGTGATTATCCTATGTGTATGCCTGTATCATTTCTGTATCTGAAGTTAGGAATATTGACTCTGTATCTGTATTTCAACTATGCTACTTTGGGTGACACCCACTGCCAACGCTTCAGGTACAACAATGGAAAAGCCAGACAGGGCTGATGACCCATCAGCGAGGACAATGGACTGTGAAAAGGCTTGGCCTTCCTGCGGACGGACGCTCCATACTGCCACTGACTCATGGACGCTGTGATGCTACAGAGTCAGGTGGTCTTGTCACCTGATATGAAACATTACCTGGGACGTCTTGTAATTTCCACTGGAAGGGAAGGGGGGGTCAAGTTTGGGAAACAAAGGATTCCCGCCTTATGTAACTCCTATTTAAGGGGGGGGAGGAGGGGGAGAAGTTGTGCATATCTCCCTCCACATTGAGGGAGGGGGCGAATCTCATAAGACCTTTGGGTTTGTACCCCTTAAAGGGAGTGGGCACCAGGGTGTTGGGGCAAGCCCCTAAGGCTGAATCTTGCCAGAGCAGATCCCTGTCTCTGTGCAGCTGGGCGTGGCCCTGCCTGTGTGCCTGGCTGGAAGAGGCTTGTGAGCCTAACCCAGCAAGGCCAGGTAAAGGGGACCCAGGCTGGGNCGGCGGGGGGGAGGAGGGGGAGAAGGGGGAGTCCAGACTGAGACAGGGGTTCAGTCGGACAAGGAATATAACTGGAACTCTGAACCACAGAAACTTTGCAACCTGCCTAAAATAACACTTAGGGTGAGAATTTACATTTTGTAACCTGTTTCTTAAGTATATTGAGCTTAGCTTGCGTATTTTGCTTTATTTGGTCAGTAATCTGCTTTGTTCTGTCTGTTATCTCTTATATTCACTTAAAATTCACCTTTTGTAGNGATAACAGACAGGCTCAGTGATGTCTCAGCACATCAGGTGACACCCCAAAGGGCCCAAACCCATCACATTCCCAACCGGACAACAGCACAACTTGAAAAGCAACACAAGTTTTGCGTTCATTGTCTGGATCTCTTGCGAATGTGAAATCCTGTCTGCTTCCAACATGAAGAATTGTGGTTTGGGGGGCTCATTAGCCAGTGGTGGATCAGAGCTGGTGATTGCTATTGTTCTCAAATATGCTGTAAATGTACGGTGAAGGCATTTCAGTCACCCCAGTTGATGCTTTCCCCTGAGCTATGGATGTCATCAACTGTGATGTTTGCTGATCTTTTTCTAAGCATTAATTTGTTTTATTGTCCTCACAAATCCAGGTTCTAAAGCCCTTTGGAGCGTTTCTTTGAGGAGCGAGTTAGCACAGTGAATACCCTTCACCGTTCTCTCCTTGACATTTTTGCATTATTGCTCAGTCAAGCATGAAGCACTTGCGGTCTCATCACCTCAGGCTGTGACTCCATCCGATCCCACAAGCTCGGCAGTCTCAAATCTTGGGCTTGTTACGTGCTCCTAAGACCGGGGGAGCTGAGGGTCCTTTCACCCCACAGGATCCAGCCCTCAGGCTTGGCCGGTAGTGTCCAGTGTAATTAGAGCGGAGAGGCCCAGTTTTCAAAGCAGCTCCCACTGCTGCCAGGCAGAGTTTTGGGGCCTGAGCATCTCTGAAGAGCAAGCCCAGAGGTGTTGTAGCTCACTGTGTTTGGTGAATGACAGCTCTGAACTCCTCTAGCTTTCTGACTAATGCCTTCTTCTTTTCCAGCTCCTACGGCGAGCTCACCAACTGCACCGTCCTGATAGCCGAGAAACTGGCTTGCTATTGGCCGAACCAGCTGGTGGACGAGTTCTTCATAGCCATTCACAAGCACTATTTCAAAAATTGCTCCCTATCTGGGAGGTCTCTCTGCGACCCACCTAACAACATCCTCTACCCGTTCCTTGTGGTCCCCATCCTCATCACCCTGCTCATGACGGCGCTGGTGGTGTGGCGGAGCAAGCGGAGCGAGGGCATTGTGTAAGCTAGCATGCCCCAGGATCTCACTAAATCAATAGAGACCTACCTTCCTGTGGACTAATCCCTCTCTGTCAGGACTCAGCGAGCCCTTGTGGAATCAGCAGCACGTTGGAAGCTTTGTAACCCCGAGGCAAAATGTGGAGAAAGAACAGTGCACACTTGACGTTCAACACTGTCCTGACCAGAGAGGTGTGCTGTACCTATATACATTTCCTCTGGATAACAACCCTTTATTCAGGCAGAGATGACATGCTTTGGACTAATGCCACTTTTCAATAATTACTCTCAGTAACTGCAGCACTTCTTGCAAACCAATTACTTGGTCATTTTAAAAATCATTTATAAGGACAATTAATTGAAAAAGTATATCTATATGTCACGATCAGTGTTTATCCACTTAACCGGTAATCAGCCACAGGATGGATCTGGTGAGGTACCATTCTGTAGACATCTAATTATTATAATTTATTGCTTGCAAAGTTTTGGCTTGAATGCTTCTGAAGTCTATCGTTGTTAATTAAAGGAACCCTTGATTACTTTGCAAACCGCTGTTGTCAGTTTTTGTTATAATGTACTGCCACACCGCCTAGCTACACAGAAGCCAGACTTTTCATGGTTAAAAGAGATTTTTGCAAGTTATTTCTCTTATAGTTTCATAGAACTGTAGGGCAGGAAGGGACCATGAGAGGTCATCAAGTCCAGCCCCCTGCTCTGAGGCAGGACCAAGTATACCTAAACCGTCGTTGACAGGTATTTGTCCAACTTGTTCTTTAAAACCTCCACTGATGCGGATTCCACAACCTCCCTTGGTAGCCTGTTCCAGAGCTTAAGTACGCTGATAGTTAGAAAGTTTCTCATAATAGCTAAAGGAGATCTAGAGACCTCAGCCAAGATAGTGCCAGGCACTGTGCAAACATAACAAGAGACGATCCCTGCCCTGGAGAGCTTATAACCTAAACAGAGGGAGGGGGAAAGGAAAGATTCCTCCATGGGGAACGGAGGCACAGATAGATTTAAGTGACTTACTCAGGGAGTTTGCGGCAAAGCTGGGAACTGAATGCAGCCTAAAGCTCAGTCTGGGGGCTTCACCACAAGCCTATTCTTCCTTCTTTGTGGCACCCTTCAGGAGGAAGGTGCTATACACATGTTAGCATGAGTAATTATCATAAATATTATTGGCAAGTTTGTTCCACTCTAGAATCTTATTCGTGAGATTTCTGACTGTCTCCAAGACTAGGGGGATAACTCAGTGGTTTGAACATTGGCCTGCTAAACCCAGGGTTGTGAATTCAATCCTTGAGGGGGCCAGTTAGGGAACTGGGGTAAAAATCTGTCTGGGGATTGGTCCTGCTTTGAGCAGGGGGTTGGACTAGATGACCTCCTGAGGTCCCTTCCAACCCTAGTATTCTATGATTGACAGGCAGTGTTAACACCCACACACAGAGTCACACTCCCTTCCTCCACAACCATAGAAAGCGTCACATTTTATAGTCCCCAAACATCTTAAGTGTTCAGCCATAGTCTGAATGGGGGGCAGGCACAGGAAGCAACGGAGCAAAACACAGTGAGAGGTGGCACCAAAACAGTGGATGAACACAGCAGTCAGTTATAGCAAAAGCACTGCTTGTTCCTAACAGAATAAGGTCTTGGAAGCCGAACTGTTGCTCCTGTAGGTTGTTTTCCTCGATTCATTTTCCTCCCCTAATTCTAGTGAATGGTCCATTAGCCAATGCTGAGACCCCAAAATATTATTGGAAAACTGACTTATTCCAAGATTTGTAGTGTACAGAAATGCAGCTTCAATCCTGGAAAACTCTCCTCACCTCCACGGGCTCTCCGGATGGCTGTTAAAATGAGCCCTGCGCTTCCTCTAGGCTCGTCCCTCACTTTCTCTAAACTCAAAACATATTCTCCAACGAAAATTGTATTTAGGTCCCAAACCAGTTCCCACTGAAGGACAGAGTGGTATGCGGAGGATGGGGGGGAAGGAGAGAGGTTGCTGTTGGTTTCATTGTTAGTAGGATAAGTCCCTTATACTGGGGTTGACAGCAGTTTAAGCTGGTTGAGTTATACTGTTCCATTTGCTTATTGCTCAGCCTTATGATATGCATGGAAGGCGCTCGATAAGTTATGATAAGATACGGCGATATTGCAGTTTAAATGCTTTTGTGCTGTTTTCGTATTGCATGAAGATTGCAAAACTATTTTTATTGTCATTAGTCAAATCTAGTCCTTAAATCAAGGTTCATGGCCCCGGGCCTCTTAGTGGAAAATGTGTATTTTGTTCCAGACCAAAGAAGCATGACATTGTCTACAAAGGTTTGAAATATTTCACCGTATTTTGTAATAAGGACTAAGGACATTGCCAAAGGGGTTAAGTTGGGAGGGGGTTTCTGAGGAGAACAGCTTTGTCACTTAGCTGGGACAGGGTGATTCATAAAGTAACAACTTCCCTGGAAACAGGAACTTTTCGACCCACAGGAGCCTGGATCTGGGTGAGAACAACTTCTAGTTGTATTGTAGTTTTTTATCCCAGCTGGGACTTGAACCCACAATCTTGGGGTGAGGAAACTAATGTCTTAACCATTAGGCCACTGGGGCCCTTCTAGTTATAGTGTGGGAGATGCAGGGATTTAAGCAGCCACTCAAAGGGGCTCATTCAGACAGCAGCACATGCATGTTCTAACTAAATGGTTCACGCACAGTGGCATGAAAAATAAACATCAGCATTTCCAATAATGGGCACCTAAAGTTAGGTGCCTAAGACCAGGTCCTGGCATTTAAGTGCCTAACTCCCATTGAAATCAATGGACGTTAAACACTTAAATTCCTCTGAGGGTCTGAGTCCTAAGCCTGGTTTTTCAAAAGGGATGAGCACCCAGCATTTCCCACTGCCGTCCTGGCCAAATGCTTTTGAATCTCACACAGATCCCAACTGGATGGACTCTACAGGGCTGGATTCCTTACCCTCCTTTTCTCCGGTGTCCTGCAGCATTTTCCTTTCCTGCTGCCACCGTCTCCTCTTTTTGAAGGCACAGATGGGGGGTTACAAAGCTCCGCTGAAAGAAGGCAGAGTTATAAGACCCAGCACCCACATTGCCGGGCCACCTTTATAGCTAACCACGGGGGGGACCTAATTGTGAAAAGCATCTAATTGACTTTGTGCTGTATAAAGCCCACACTGGCAGTGACAGGGTTACAGGGAGCCCAATTAGGCCATGCTGTGGCACCTGGAGAGGAGACAGGTCATTAAGGATTAGACCCAGCTGGGAAGAATCCAAGTGGGTGGTTCCCGGAGCAATGCAGGACTTTACTTACAGGAGACAAAGGGGAGAGCGGTAGTAGGGAGTTCTCTTCCCCTCTGGTAAAGGAACTACAGAGGGGCTTGCAGGGAGGAACAGATACCTTGGGATTGTCCCTGAGGGGAGCTGGGGAGAAGGAGATGCCTAAAGAAAACCTGGGAGAAGAAAGATTGCAGGGCAGGAGCTTGGGAGGAGGCAGCTCTCCAGAGAGAAAGCCCTGAGCAGCAGTGCTCTGTAACAGTGAGGAGGAGCCCGGGAGAGGAGTCTGTGGTGGACTGAGCGGTGGTGGCTGGGGGGTGAAGATGTTTTGTTCTGTTGAGTTTTGGGTTGGGCCTTGTTACCCCAGAAGGGGTGGGAGCTGGCTGGAAGCCCAAGTTACTGCCCAGGCCACCGGAGGACCAGGGTGAGGCAGACGGGCTGCAGTGCTGGGTCTCGCCATGAGGCGGCACCCTGGGATGGTGAGTCTGACCGACTTTGGCATCTAAGTCACTTAGTAAGCACTTTTCAAAATTGTTCTCTTTGGCCCTTAAATTCCACAGGATTATGAGGTTACTCTCCGTGGAGGAGGTGGGGGCTGAGCTGGGAAGGCAGAAGCCGCGCACAGACATGCACCTTCAGATTTTTAGCAAAGCATAGTGACTTATTAATTTCAAACCAGTATAAAAATTCTCCTTTTAAATGTACTTTTTAAAGTTGTGTTGCTGGATAAGAATGGGCTTGTTTGGGCTAAACCACACTGCCTACTAACTAAGAATATTGTAAAGTGCTTTTAAATGATTGTCTCGCCTCGAGAGAAATGACAGGAAATAGTGTGAGTGTTTTTTCCCTTTTCATTTGCATGGAGTTAAGTGGCAGAAAAGCATGCACTCTATGGGCTCTTCTGTAAAGCCAGTAAGACACCCTGACCTATAGCAGCTGAGAGCTATTTGCACTAGTGTGTTTATGCTGTTTGCTTTCATAGCCCGTGCTTTAGAACTTTGCTGAATGTTTCCCGTGTGCCATGTAACGTGTTAGCTCCTTACTGGCTGAATTCACAAGTGAGACTTAAATAATCCCTAACTCTTCCATATACTCTTTAATGTACTAAAACAAGCAGTGGATTGTAAATTTGAATAACTCGTGATAACACCAGGCTTGAAGCATTAGCTTTTGACTTCTGTCTTGTGCGAGTTTGGGGAGGGGGATCAGAAATCAGCTAACGCGTTCTGAGAAGCTACTATTTTATCCCCAAGCCACTTCTACACACGCATCAGCTTGGGTGCTAGTCATGCCTGCGCAGAGGCCTCTTGCTTATTTTGGGAACACAATGGTGCTCTAGGCCGGGGGGGTGGGCAATGACATTCTGGGGTGCAACCCAGACCAGTGAGGGGTTGTGTCACCACTTGTCCCGCAAGCTGCGGTGCCTCAGCTGTGCTGTTGCAGCTCCCAACCTGGGCTCCTTGCTAACAGCCGAACAGCAGGTCCACAGGCGCTGACTGTTTTGGGTTTTTTTGCCGGTGGGTGCTCTTGAGGAGGGGTGTGTGTTTGGGAGGGGGCTCTGCCAGTTTGGGGAGAGGCTATTTTCAGCATATTTATACACTTCTTTCATATTCCACTTATTGAATGTGTCTATCATTGGTACCCTGGGGGGGCTCGCGGGCGGAGACAGAGGAGTGGGTGAGGGGGCCTTGGCAGAGAGGAGCAGGTGGGCCACAGTCCGGGCGATGGTTCTCCCTCTCCCCCCCCCCACCCCAATATCTAGGGAGTTTCCGGTGCTCCTGCCCAGCCTCCCCAAACGCAAGAGTCACGTGGCACCTATGACTGTGGCTCGTGGGTACTGAGCATCCCCAATTTTTTCAGTGGGTGCTTGAGCCCCGGAGCACCCACAGAGTTGGCGCCTATGTGCAGCTCAAGTAACTTGGCTGACACCTGACCCACAGAACCAATAAGGGGACAAGATACTTTCAAATCTGGGGGGGGGAAGAGAGGTTTTGTTCTGTCTGTTCCATGTGGCTCTTGCCAGAGACAGATCAAGAAAGCAAGCAATCCAACTCCTATAGAATTAGTAAGTACTAGCAAGGGAATGTGTTAGATTATCTTTTGTTTTGGCTTGTGATTTTCTCTGTGCTGAGAGGAAGGTGTATTCCTGTTGTTGTTTTTTCTTTTTGTAACTTTAAGGTTTTGCCTAGAGGGGAATCCTCTGTGTTTTGAATCTGATTGCCCTGTGAGATTATCTTCCATTCTAACTTTACAGAGGTGCTTCTTTTACCTTTTTTCTTTCTAATAAAGTTCTGTTTTTTTAAGAATCTGATGGGTATTTTTAGTGTCCTAAAAAACCCAAGGTTGGTCTGTGCTCATCTTGTTTATTCTCAAGCCTCCCCAGGAAAGGGGGTGTAGGGCTGGGGGGAATATTAGGGGGGAGATAGGGCTCCAAGTGGCCCTCCCTAAATGTTTGTTTGAATCACTTGGTGATGGCAGCGTTTACCTAATCCAAGGTACAAGGGAGAATTTGTGCCTTGGGGAAGTTTTAACCTAAGCTGGTAGAAATAAGCTTGGGGTGCTTTCATGCGGGTCCCCACATCTGTACCCTAAAGTTCAGAGTGGGGAGGGAACCCTGACAGCAGCAGACCGCATGTTAGCTCCCCAATTGTGAAGGGGTAGTTAAGAGGGGATCTAGTAAATGGGAGGGGAGGGGTGATGGGGTGGAGCGAAGCTGAGGTGAAGAGGCTGTGAGGGAGCGGGAGGGTTGGAGCAAACAGCTACTCACCGTAGAACACAGACAGCCCATTCTACTAGGGTTGCCAGGAGTCTGGTTTTCGACTGGAACGCCCGGTTGAAAAGGGACCCTGGCGGCTCCGGTCGGCACCGCTGACCAGGTCGTTAAAAGTCCGGTCGGCAGCGCAGCAGGGCTAAGGCAGGCGCTCTGCCTGCTGTGGCTCCGCGCGGCTCTGCGCAGCTCACGGAAGCAGCAGCATGGCCCTGCTCTGGCTCCTATGTGTAGGGGCAGCCAGGGGGCTTGGCACACTGCCCCTGCCCCAAGCGCTGGCTCTGTAGCTCCCATTGACCGGGAACCACAGCCAATGGGAGCTGGGTGGTGGTACCTGCAGACGGGCAGTGCGCAGAGCCGCCTGGCCATGCCTCCGCATAGGGGCTGGAGAGGGGACATGCGGCTGCTTCTGGGAGCCGCCTGAAGTAAGCGCCACTGGGAGCCTGCACCCCTGATCCCCCCCCTCTTGCCCTCCGAACCCTCGGTCCCAGTCCAAAGTACCCTCCTACACCCCAAACCCCTCATCTCCAATCCCCTGCCCCAGCCCTGATCCCCCTCCTGCCCTCCAAACCCTTTAGTCCCAACCCAGAGCACCCTCCTTTACCCCAAACCCCTCATCTCCAGCCCCACCCCAGAGCCTTCACCCTCAAATGGAGTCCTCACCCCCCCCCATGCCCCAACCCTCTGCCCCAGCACAGAGCCCCCTCCTGCTTTCCAAACCCCTTGGTCCCAGCCTGGAGCCCCCCCCAGCACCCCAAACCCCTCATCGCTGGCCCCACCCCAGAGCCTGCACCCCCAGCTGGAACCCTCCCACGTCCCAACCCCTTGAGCCAGCCCAGTGAAAATAAGCGAGTGAGTGAGGGTGGGGAGAGCAAGTGACAGAGGGAGGGGGGATGGAGTGAGAAGGGGCGGGGCCTCAGAGAAGGGGCGGGGCCTCAGAGGAGCAGCAGGGCAAGGGAGTTCGGTTTTGTGTGAGTAGAAAGTTGGCAACCCCACATTCTACAGCTCTCTCTGCAATGTCCAGGGCTCCCTGCTTTGGCTGCTCCCACCAGCTGAAGCCTCTGGCTGGCTGCTCTCTGCAGGTCTCCCCCAGGGCCATGCGGAGGGGAGGTCGCCTGTGGGTCTTAGTGCCCCCAGTGTGCGGGTGGGTGGGACTTACCTGCACAGTTCTGAGTCCAGGGGGGATAACGTGTGTGTGGGGGGAGGGGGGGGGAAGAGGTGGCCCTGGCCAGGCCCCATTTTACCCCCTCCCCACTAGTGCAGCAGTCCCTGCCGTGGCTTTGGCACTCCTGTATTATCTCCTGGGTACCATGTCATGCCTGTATTTGCTATGGAGTGAAAACCGCTGGAGGTCTGCAGGCTTAGTCCATTGTTCTGTGACATCATTATTCCGTATTTCTATTTCCATAGCGCCTAGGAGCCTTAGTCATGGAGCAGGCCCCCGTCGGGCTCAGCATTGTTCAAACAGACCAAGGCACTGCAATCTAAGTGTAAGAAATGGCTGCAGACAGACAGTGGAGTGCAAGGAAACAATAAGGGGCAGCTGTCCCACCACACCAACATGGCACCAAAACGCTGTTGTCTATTTTTTTTTTTGTAGCCATCACAGCAAGGAGAGGTTGTTGGTTGGTTTTTTGGGGGGTTTTTTTGAGGCGGGAGCTGAAGGTGACTAATGAGGTACAGGAACAATGGAAGCTCCCTAAAAGCGGGGGCTCCACAGCACCTGAACTGGGGCCCCGCCCCTTCCCCATGAGGCCACGCCCCCTCTTGCTCATCTCTGCCCCTCCCTCCCCTGTCACTCGCCCTTATGGCAGGTAAAGAGTGATGGGCCCACTGCTCCCCCCCCCCCCCNTGACATCATTATTCCGTATTTCTATTTCCATAGCGCCTAGGAGCCTTAGTCATGGAGCAGGCCCCCGTCGGGCTCAGCATTGTTCAAACAGACCAAGGCACTGCAATCTAAGTGTAAGAAATGGCTGCAGACAGACAGACAGTGGAGTGCAAGGAAACAATAAGGGGCAGCTGTCCCACCACACCAACACGCCATTGTCTATTTTTTTTGTAGCCATCACAGCAAGGAGAGGTTGTTGGTTTTTTTTTTTTTTTTTTTTTTTTTTTTTTTGAGGCGGGAGCTGAAGGTGACTAATGAGGTACAGGAGCAATGGAAGCTCCCTAAAAGCGGGGGCTCCACGGCACCTGAACCGGGGCCCCGCCCCTTCCCCCTGAGGCCCCGCCCCCCCTTTCTCCTCCCCTCCCCCCCCCCCCCTCCCTCTTACTCCTCTCCCCCCCCCCCCCCCCCAGCCACCTCCTCCTACCCCCCCCCCCCCCCCCGCCCCCCCGCCGGAGTGGCGGCACTCGAACTCCGCCCGCCTGCACCCCCCGTCCCCCCCCCCCCCCCCCACCCCCTCCTTCCCCCCTCTCTCCCCCCCGCCCCTGCCCCCCTCCCCCCCTCCCATCCTCCACCCCCCTCCCCCCCCCCTACGCCCCCGAAAAAGCTACCGGCCCACCTCCCCCCCCCCCCCCACCCCCCCTTTTTCCCCTCCTCCTCGCCCCCCCCCCCCCCCCCCAATCACTTTTTCTACCTTACTACTGGCCAGCACGTCACCCTACCCCCACCCAATTAATTCATATCGATAGCACTTTCCTATTCTTCAACGGGAAGCGGCAATGTTGCATTCCTAGCAGCAGTCACAAGCCCCTCTGATCCAACAGTCTATGCAGCAACCAGGCTTCCCCTGGCTCCAGTGAAAACTTCGCACGAAGGTTGCCGCAAGGTAGGAGGGCCTGGGTCTCTGCTCCCTAAGACAAGGGCAGTTGGAAGTGTCCTTGCCTGTCTTTCCCTTGAGACGTCACAGTGTCTCCCTGGCCTGGGTGTGTGTGTGTGTGTGTGTGTGGCGGGGGGGCAATGGTTGTGCATTCAATCCCAGGCTGTACAGCTAGGGGGGTTGCAACTGAATGGCTTGGGAGAGGGCCCTAGATTTATTTTAAGATGTTCTCTTCCTCCCTCCCCCCCCCCGCATCCCCCAAAACCCAGGTGCCATCAGCTTGATCCCTTCCTAGCTGCTGAAGCTCATAGCACAAATAACAGGGAAGCCCCTGAAAGCAGGAGCACCTGGATATCTGAAAGGTGCAATAGCCTAGGACCTGAGAGAGAGAGTCACCAGTTCAATGGAAGTTACCTGGATATCTGAAAGGTGCAATAGCCTAGGACCTGAGAGAGAGTCACCAGTTCAATGGAAGTTAGGAGTCCAACTCCTTTTGAGCACGCATCCCCCTGTGACCGTTGATGTGAATTTTGTGCCTACCTCCTCCAGCCTGCAAAGCTTCTCGGTTCTTACCCCCAATCAAACCTGAGACTCAGCCAGCACTCATTCCTGGTCTCCCTCCTGCCCGTAACCGAAAGGTGCCCCAAATGGCTGCTTAATCTTCTGGCTTTCCGCTCCGTTAACACAGTTCAGTTGGAACTTGCTACATTAGAGCTGCACGCCCTTAAAGATACAATGAGCTGGACAGATTAGGGTGGTGAAAGGAACTTTGCCTCAAGCAAAAGCTATGAAATCTCATCTCCTTTGGTCCTGGGAGCCGAACTGAACTGACATCACTGTTCTGTCTTCCCCCACTCTTGTGTCTGGAGGCCAGCAATGTTTCTCAAGCAGTGGAAAATCTGGCCTTTCAAAAGAGCAGTCCCACTAAACTGAAACTGACAGAAGCTTTTGCTGTAGCCCAGAGGACTTGACCTGGGTGAAATAAAACTTTCTCAGCCTCTTATTGCTTCCCCACCTCCCCCCCCCCGCCCGCCCTTTCTGCTCAACTGTCTGGCACCAGGAGACCAAGAACAAAGTTGCACTGAGCTAAAGGTTTGGAATTCGGCTGTGAGTGATTTGGGGAGTCAGAGATTTAAATGAAGAGGGGAAAGCTGTATCCGAAGTGTAATAGTTTGCCAGAGTAAAAAGGAGGGATTGGTTAACATTCACTCTAATCCTGGCTATTCTCGCTCCAACCCAGTCTTGCACTAGCCTTTGCTGGGCTCTTCTGAAATATGGATTCTTGACTTTACAAAGGACTTGGGTGCCATTACGCCCATTTTATAGATGAGGAAATTGAGGCACAGATAGCGGTTACTGGTCCAAGGTCACCGCAGATCAGTGGCAGAGTTGGGACGAGAATCCAGGAATCTTGAGATCCTGTCCAGTGCTCTATGCACTAAGCAACACTGGCCCTCTGAGGTCACCCCTGATTTTCACGGGTGTAGCTGAGAATTGGGCCCCTAGAAGTGCTGCTGCTTATGCCTCACAGGTTGGTAGCTAGATTATTCAGCCAGCTGAGCACAAAGTACTACTTCCTTAGGCCAGACACAATCTGTCTCTGTGCCTTTGCACAGCGTGTGACCAGCCAAACAGGATGGGAAGTTCCTCTTGCATTCCCCTTCTCTCCCCCCTTGCAAGGTGCATCCACGCAGCCCTGTACACCTGTACCACGGCCAGGGACAATCTAACCCTCTGGGATTTGGTGGCCGTTTCTACAAGATTATAATAATATAATATATGGAGATATACCTATCTCATAGAACTGGAAGGGACCTTGGAAGGTCATTGAGTCCAGTCCCCTGCCTTCACTAGCAGGACCAATTTTGCCCCAGATCCCTAAGTGGCCCCCTCAAGGATTGAACTCACAACCCTGGGTTTAGCAGGCCAATGCTCAAACCACTGAGCTATCCCTCCCCCCCTACTCGTGGGCTGTAGGTGTCTAAACCGGGGCAGAAGCTGTTGGATAGAAATGATGATACATAGTGCGCAGAAATCTTAGGTTCTGTGAAAATGGAATCAAACCATCCCCTTCTTCCTGAAGGCACAGCGCTGTTTGTGCCTCCAAGCTGCATTACATATCTTCTGGGCCTTGTCTAATCCACTCCTCCCCCCTTCAGAGAGTTTGCCAAAGGATTACCACTCCTGAGGGGGTGTGGGCTTACGCAAACAAGGCAGTGCTATAGACAAACGATGCTTTAAGGAGATGTTTGATATTGGATTGCAAATCCGGAAACCTGGCACTTACCGGCTATTATGGACGAAAATAACCTGCAGTGTACAAGGCTGGCAGTGGTTCCAGTCGAGGCAAAGCAATGCACACTTCTACAAGATCTGCCGGCCTCCAGAAGAAAACGCCTCCACCTGGAGTTCTTGCCTACACGACTGTCTTCACGACATCCTCCTGCAGCAGCTGAGACCGTGAACTGCACTCATTTCCGGCACCGTTGGCCCAGGGCCAACCTCAGATGAACAACGGCTTATTAGGGCCAATAGCTATGTCCTTGCAGGGTGGTAGCTACTCTGGGATCGAGAGAGAGAGAGGGGCACACTGGCAAATTTCAGAAGCCCTAACTTGCATCCAAGCGCAGATCCTGGCCTGGCTTAACAGGCTGCTGCCTGGAATGGTCAGAGGGGCTGCCCCAATGTAGACACACAACTTAGTCCAATCTTCGCAGCTCGGGGGTCTGGGGTGGAGCTGAAGCCAGGTAGCCCATACTGTGGGGGGGCCCCAGGAGGAAGGAACAGCTAATGCCTGATAGGCAGAGACCTAGTTTGACTTTTATATTTGGGGGGGAGGGAAAACTCTGCCCTGCGTGAGGCTTGCAGTTCTCTCCCATGCTCCCCCAAACTACGCCCATGCTGGCAGGCCCAAACGCAAGGCCCTTGCAGGCTGGATCTGGCCGGTAGGCTGCCAACTGAAGAACGCTGCCTTGGGGTTATCTGCTTATGGCAACATGACATACCTTGGGAATTTACACATCGTGTCCCACCGAGAAGAATTATCCACCACCGGCTTGCAAGTGACTAGAGAAACAGTGGCAGATGGCAGTGACCGCAGCAAACACAATGGCATTGTGTCTTTGTACAGGACTTGTTCCCCAGAAAGAGGGGAGCAGAGGCTGCTGACAATTCCTCCCTGATCCTGCAGACACTAGTCTCCTGGCTTCTCTCTATGCATGAGGCTAGTCCCACTGATTGCTTGCAGGATCGGGGCCTTATCTGCAGTGTGTGTTTCCCACAGGATGACAGGGGATGTCTCTAGGTCAGGTGGCAAATGGTACTGTTGGATGAAGGTGGTTTCATTGCCTCCTCATTGCATGGTCACGATTTGCCTTGGAGACCAGATGGCAGAAAATGGAACTGGTTTGTCCTGCCCTGAAGGAGAAGTCTACAGCCTTGGCAGTAAGCTTACAAATGCACAGACAGCTCCCTCTCTGAAGAGCAGCATCTCCTACCGTACATGAACAGGGAATCATCCCCTTATTTCAGAATCTCACTTTTCCAGTGGCAGTGACCGCAGTGCAAACAATGGCAGGATCGGTTGACCGAGAGAGAGTAGCATGTGTTGAAATGCGTCTGAATCTCTCTTCAGTTGATGTTTTCTAAAGTGGTTCTTTCTTCGGGCCTCTGACAGCCTGAATGGTCTCCCAAGCCTGGCTTTTTCTCTCAAGAAAAACACCCCAGCATGAACCTGCCTCAAGTTCTCCATCAAATGGAGCCTTCTGCTAAAGCTTGACCTTCAGAACAAGCAGGTCTGGGATTGGGTCAAACAGAAGTTTGGGCTGGGGAGAGTTAATTTCTCTTCTCCACTAGAAGAGCAAGGCTGTTGCTCTTGTCCATAAACCCAGAGGTCACTTTCATGCTGGGCAGTCTTGTAGCCTTTTTCTTTAACTGTACTTCTAGCACATGTGAAAGATGTGCCAGCCCTGAAGAGTGGGGTACTGTGTATGTACAGAACACGTACAAGGCAGAGAGAAACCACGTAAACATCCCAACGCTGCTTGCCCAGCCCTGTGCTAGAGTGAGCTAATGCCAATTAGTGTCATCTAGAAATCCCTTAGGAATCCCAAACTCTGGATCCGAACACTGAAAAGTCTGGATCCTAGTGCCTGCTGGTATATATCGCAGTGTGGCCTCCAGTCCATCAGGAAGTAGACCAAGACATTGGTATCATTGGACGCCCCAGCATGAAGTGCCTTGCCACTCAGACATGATGATGATGTTAACTGGACATTGTTCTCCAACCCCATCTGTTTTCTCCAGTGTCATTACCACATGGGTTTCTTACTCAATGCAGAATCCCTTTTTTGGCAATTCCCTGCATCCTGGCTGTCAGCTCCTTGGTTTAATCAGCCAGCCCATTTTCCAGGATGGTGGATGTTTTACTCCACCGACTGCATCAATATCTGAGCTTTGCTGGGGTTTCAATGAGCAGGAAGGACAACACTGCGAGAAATAACTAGCGCTATGCAATAGATATTTGCTGACAACGTGATAACAAGCTGTTAGGTGTAGAATGGCATATGTATCCCTGTCAAAGGCAAGTAGCTCCTGTCACTAAAGCATCTTGTGAATTAATTTTAATTAAATCTGAATTCTTTGTAAATGAATGAATCGGCTTGTGGTGGTTCACAGCAAAATCACGGGTGTGGTGTGTGTTTTGTTTTGCACGCAACAGAGGTGGTGGTCTTCTACATGCTAACATCAGACATTGTTACCTTTCAGTGCTTCCTGTATAGTTCTGTGGGGAGACGTTTGGGTCAATGATGGAGACTCAAAGCTCAGTGAACTCAAACCCAAGTCTTCCCGAACTTTTTTTTTTTTTTTTTTTTAATACTTAAAATAAAAAGGAAGGGATGGACTTGTGCTTATGGCACTGGACTGGTAGGTAGCTCTGGCACCAACTTCCTATCACCTTGGGTAGGTCACCTACAGCCAGATTTTTAAAGGAGTAGACAGGTGCTTAGTGGGATGTTTCAAAGTGTGCTTGAAAATCCCTCTAGTTCAGTGGTCTCCAAACTTTTTATGTTGCATCCCCCTTGTAATCTGTCCATGCCCCCCTGGGCACCAGGCCACAGCGTAGTCGGGGCCAGGAGCCAAAGCTGGGGCCTTGGCTGGGAGTGGGACTGGGGCCAAAGCCAGAGTAGGGCTGGGTGGTGCGCTCTCCCCACACTCTGTGGGAGCTGGCCTGGACCCCGCCACACCCCCCTAGGGGATACGCCCCACAGTTGGTAGACCACTGATCTCGTTGCCTAGCTACATCTTTAAGCACCTAAATACCGTTAAAAATCTGGCCCTTAATTCCTCTGTGCATTAGTTCCCCGTCTGTAAAATGGTGGGAGAAAAGACAGAGAAATGAGGATAATATTTCTTGTGTATTTTGATCTCTTCAAGGCAGGGACTGTCTCTTACTATGTGGTAAGTTCCCAGCACAATGGAGCCCCCAATATCCGCTGGGACCAGGTGCTGCTGGAATACAAATAAGAATTGAGATTTTTACATTAGTCTCTTCTTCATACAGGATTATATCTAAATGAGAAATATTCAGGTTCCACATATGGTTTGGGTGCTGGCAATTGTTAACTACAAAGTAGTTCTGAGTCTTCAGAAACCATGTGATATTCCCAAGAAACCAAACTCATAAATTCCACCTTCCTTGAGGCAAAGTTGAAAGCAGAATCTGCAAGCAGAAGTTGAAACTGTTTTTACTTAAATCATCATGTTGTCCGGCTGAGACCACTTCCTGTCGTGCTACCCAATATTGTTTCGTTTCCTTGTACTCCCCTATCAGCCTGGCTGTAGTCATTTGTCTCTTGTCTTATACTCGCATTGTAAGCTCCTTGAGGCGGGGACTTCTTGTTCGCTGCTTGCACAGCGCCTAACACAGTGGAGTCCTGATCCATGACTGAGGCGTCTAGACATGATGATGATGAGTTTTGGTTTTTCTTCCTATGGAGTTTCACACGTTTGTAGGATTTGTCGGGAGGGGCAGAACCATTTTTGCAGAGCAGAACACCCCTTACTACCACCCAGTTTTGCCAGATTGGTTGATTTTTGAGCAAAGTCTAACACTTCACTACAGAAACACGCTTTCTTCCTGTGAACATATGGAACCAGATTCGTCCCTAGTGGAGTTAGACCAGTTGGCCCTCCGTGTCATTTGGAGAGACAAAGATGATGTAACAAGTTGGGTGTCACGGAAGTAGCTGCAAGTACCCCTTTATGTGACAATGACACTACTATGAGTATCTATATTGCAGTAGCACCTAGGAGATCGTAATTAGGCCTGCACTTTCATATGGCTCTGAAAGCTGGGCACTGAGTATCATGTATTTCTTGTACCAATATGCACTGGCTACAGAGCTTCCTTTATATAGAGAGAGATACCAGAGATATGTCTTCAATGAGATCCTGCCTATCTGCTGTATGCTCAGATAAGGTATATTACTCCTGGTGTCACTTAGTGCCTAAGCATTGGAGCACAGTTTAACATTCCATTACATCTCCCCCTTTAAATTTTACATTCCTACTATGTACAAAATCACTATTCCATTCACTATCATGCTATCTTTAAAGTTCAGTACAGATCAGTCTATTAAGTGTCATACTGGTTTTCTAATTACTTGACCTGAATGCGAAACAACTTGGTCATCTGGCTGTCCATTAGCTGCAAAGACTGTCTGTGGTTAGTTTTAGAATCTGAGTCTTCTGCTTGTTTTGTATCTGATTTCCGTACAGTTTGCTCTGTTGGTTTTTTTTCTGATGAGCAAACTCCACGTCAGTGCTTTCTATTGAACTCCCCACTGTCAGTCTTGATCCTATGATCTGGGCAATGAATTCTTTTTCTTTACAACTGTAACTTTAGCGCCCTCGTGGCCAAGATAACCCCCATTTATTTTTACTTTCCGAGGAGCTGAGTGTTTGCAGAGGACAGGTATATTTTCGTTGTTGGGACCGTGTCTGACTTGCAGGGCCGGGAGTTTCAGAATTTGTGGAAACATTCTTATGGGGAAACAATACTTGTTCTATAGGTAACAGATGATTCCAGTGGAGAGTTTTGGTGGGGCCATGACTGCCCTTAGGACGTCAAGGACAGAGAACCAGCAGCTACCATTCAGGCTATCCAAGGCGGCGTCCACCCGGGGCATGGTGTATTGGTCAGGGATTGTCCGCCAGTTCAGAGTGCGATAGTCGACGCACATGCGCACCTTTTCACTTTTTTTTTTGTACTACAACGACTGGCGATGCGTAGGGGCTCCTGGATTCCTCAATGATACCTGCTTGAACCAGTTCCTGTAGGTGCTGCCTCACATCTTCAATATCAGCGGGGGCTAATTGTCTTGACCTCTCTTGAAAAGGCCGAGCATCCTGCATTTGGATATGGTGCTCCACATTATGTGCACACCCAACATCCCATTCGTGCATAGAGAAAACAGCCTTCCTCTTGACTAACTTTTTACACAGGCGGTCCTACCACTTAGCAGGAATGGGGGAATCCCCAAACTGGAAACTATCCCTCCCAAAAGGTCTAGTCTTGGTCTTTTCTTGGGAAGGGGCCCCTCTCGCTCGCTGGTATGCGGCTTTACATAAAGCGTGCATTGGCAGCTCCTGCAGATAGTTGTTCCCTGCCATCTCACGGCATTTCCACGCCAATCTCTGGAACAGGTTTGCATTTGTCCCTAGGATTAAAGGTGCATACTTTTTTTCCTTTGGATCTGGGCAGACCAGTGCCAATGTTTCTATTTTCTGGTTTACCCCCGCAACGTTCTTTGGAAACTGAACATTTAACAGGATATATCCCCGATAGGGGTAGGAGTCACAGCCAATTCCCCAGACTGTCAGGCCAGATAGCGGACGCAAGGGTAAATGCTGCAGGTGTTCTTGGTAGTAAGATTCATAAAGTATGGTGACCTGTGATCCGCTGTCCAGCAATGCCTCACACAATCGTCCTTCTATACGAACGGGTACTATAGCCTGGGGGCCTATCAGCCCATCTGGGTAACCCCCGTTTGTGGTTTTTTTCTGGGGAGCCTTGGAATTTTAGGGTCTTGGGTTGCTCCTTCCCCAAGCCCTGTTGGTGTTTCCCTGAAGCTTCCTAACGGTCTGCTGCAATCTCTGAGATACCCTTGCATGATCTGTCTTGTTTTGGCAGTCCAAGGCATAGTGACCATCTCTTCCACAGTTATAACAGAAACCTTTTTGCTGGCTATCACCCCCTCCTGCTACTCTCCCCTCTTGAGGATGGCACAGTATGTCCCTGAGCCTTCATCATGGCCACTTTTGGGGTCAAATCTCTCAGTGCTGCTGCCACTGACGGGGCGTCTTCCATCTCTCCAAGCACTGTGGTGGTGTGACTCCCTGCCATCTTCGGCTGCACCACTGAATCCACTTGCAACAATCGCTCCTCCTCTTCACGTCTCTCTCGAATGAGTTTGTGGAATGGGGGTGGGTTTTGGGCCCGCTCCCTCAGCTGCAGTCGCAACAACACCAACCCATCTTGTCGGGTGCCCCAAAGGATTTGGTCCAACCTAGCGGAATCAATGCGCTTGGTGGGGATGCCCTCCTTCCGCACTACCTGCTGTAACAAATCTTCTAGTCTCCTGATGAAATCCGACAATCGTTCGTGGGGCTCCTGATAGGTATGGCGGAAACGATAATACAGGTCTTCACTGCTATTAGTAGTACCGTAGACACTCTCAAGAGCGGTTAAATAGTCTTGCACTGTGGCAGCTGGTTGTGAGTCTTTCAGGGCTTGGATAATTTGCATGGCAGGTCCCCTCGGACTCTTAAGCACACGTTTCCGCTTCTCAGCATCAGAGCATTCCCACTCTTGGACAAGTGGCACCGTAAAATCCCTCCAGGTCTCGTAATCATCCTCCCCTGAGGGTACAGGTGACACCCCCGAGAATGAACGTAACTGCTTGTATAGAGCACTTTTATATACCGGCTTCAATGCATCTTTGAGAGCGTTTTCCAGCTCTTTGGCCCATCCCACCAGGCTGGGTGCTGCAGGTGTTGGAGCCCCTCCTAATGTCAAAATTAATTCTTCTCTTGTCCGCTTCTCATCCACCATCAGAGCTTGCAATTTCTGCGCTAAAGAATCCACCTCAAGTGACACGGGCACACTAGGAGGGGCCTGCTCTGCCCCCAGAATTGTCCAGGGGGTACCTTCTACTTGCACTCTCTTTGGGCACTTTATCAAGATCTGCTTCCTTGGAGTGAGTACATAGTGCTACCATGCCCTTCACTTTGCGGTTGTAAATACGGGTGTGGACCTTTACCCTCCCCAGTATTTCAGCTGCATCTAGGCTCTCCTCAATTTCATTTGGTTCCATCTCTTCTGGGAATCCTGCCACCAGCACAGCTTTGGTTACTGGGATTCGGAGCACCTGTTCCAAACCCCCCAGAGTGAACACACCTACAGGAAAAGTACAATGGATATAACAAAGGGAGATATTTATATATACGTCTGTTAGTCTATAAGGTGCCACAGGATTCTTTGCTGCTATAACAAAGGGAGATATTTATTTACAGAGGGATGAGAGGAGAAATACAACAAGGGGAAATATAGGGGGAGCAGTAGAACAGGGTTGCATTCAAACCCAGGCCCCACGTGCCCAGTGGTAGCACAGTGTGGAAGGGCAGACACGGAGCAATGTGTCTGCACACAGAGTTCAGGAGTCCTCAGCAAAGTTCCAGTCCAGGGGTGAGTCTTGGGTGCTCCTGGTCGTCTTCGGCGCCAGTGACCTTTCCCCCCAACAAACCCCTCCGGTGCCCTCTTCTGCCGCTCTCTGCAAAGCCACACAGAGCGACCCTCTCCCCACTTAACTAGCTAGCAACCTCCCTCCTTGTTCCCAATGCAGAGTCCCAAGCCCCAGTACTCACAGCCCCATGCAGCTCTGGGCAGCCGTGATACTGGGTCCAGCTCCGGCCTGTCCTCCTCGGGCGATTCCTCCCTGGCACAGTGCTCCTCCTGGCTCCTGTCCTGGGCTGTCCCCGATCGGCCCTGTCCTTCTCAGGCTTCCGGCAGGTTCTCCCCGCTTCACTTTTCCAGGGCCTGCCGGCTGCCTCCCTCCCTCCCTGGAGCTCCAGCGCTGCCCCCTGGAGTTTCCCTCCTTTTTTCTTACTCTCCCCCTCCCCGCTAGGAAAAAAGATTTAAAGGGGCCATGCTCTCTAAACCCCAAAGGGGTTACACAACAGCTGGCGTTCTCTACCCAGTTTCATGCAAACACCGTCACCAAGTTCTAGACCTGGCTGCTCTCTAACTGAGTGGTGTCTGCTGTAAAAGTGTTTGTACGCTCTCTTTGCCTTTTTATCTGATTTGGCTACTCTCTTTGTGTCTGGCCACTTTAGAGACCCTGAGGAAGAGACAGGAGGAGATCTTGAATACAGTGGCAATGAAAATATTAAGATGGATGCTTGGAGTTACAAGGATGGGCCATGTTCCAGATGAATGAATCAGGCAAAGTGTGAAGGGGATACCAATTATAGAACAGCTGTGGGGGTCAAGGCTTAATTGGTCTTGGGCATGCGGAAACATCGGAAGAATAATTAGGAGACAAGGCGTTAAACTTAGGGGTGGAGGGCAAAGGAGGGGTTGGAAGACCCCAAACTAGATGGCTGGCTGTCACACAAGGATTTGTCTAGCTGCAGAGTTTCAGAGGCACTGCTTCAGGACCGAATGGAATGGAGAAGAGCTGATCCCATATAGATGGGACTAAGTCTAGAAGGAGAAGATGGCAGTAGCGCCTGGAGGCTGCTGCTGTGATTGGAGCCCTGTTGTCTAGGCACGGTACATGTGCAGCATGAGCAACAGCCCTTGCCCCAAGGAGCTTACTGTGTAAACAGCCGTGACTCACACAGCGTGGGATGTAAAATGCAGGCACATAAAAGGGAAGCCATTTGCTCAAGGTCACCCAGCAGGAGAGGGGCAGAGCCAAGAACAGAGCCCAGATCTCCTGGCCGCAGCCCCCTGCCCTACCCAGAGTGCACATGATGGCTGGGAAGGGGCAGAGCGGCTGGCTGGGAGGTGGCTTTGGATGATATTTATAATGCAGGCTGGAATCGGGAATACTGCAGGGCAGGGGTGTACTGTGTCAGGGTCTCCTCCTGCACCTCAATCCTGACCGGCCATGTCACGGCCAGTCCCATGCAGGAGCGCCGCCAGCTTTTTCGCCGCCCTAGGCAGCAGAAGGTCCGGCCCCTGAAATGCCGCCCACGACAGAGGCGGCAGAAGGTCCCGCCCCCAAAATACCGACGACGACCGGGGCGCCGGTTCCCCCCAAATGTTAGTGCCCTAGGTGACCGCCTAGGTCACCTAATGGGTTGCGCCGGCCCTGGTCCCATGCATGCTCCCGGCGGAGCAGGGGCTGCTGTCTATGGCAAACTGGGCAGTGGCTTGGTGATATAACTGTCTGTCTACTAGGGAACCAAGGGGTTAAGAGCGGCCCATAAACTCACTTCCACTTGTGGCCAAAGGTCTCCAGAGCTGAAAAACTTGTGCATGAAACCACCGCAGTCCCTGTCAGCTGTTGTATTTTTATAGTTCTGTATAAGCGTGAAATGAGGCTTTCAGCTTTTCACTGCAGTTCTCCAGGCTCATTGTTCAGCACCTTCCCTCTGTTTGCCCATTCTGCAGTGACCGTGTGACCCTCACCACCACTAGGGTGACATGTAAGAGATGCCCCTGACGTAGGAAGCTCTCCTGGCTTGTGTAACTCTGGCTCCTCCCCCCTATCTCCAGTTGCTTGCAAATGTGGGAAAGTCAACACCACTTTTCTTCCAGGGTTAGTTCTGGCTGAATGAGCTCTGGCACTAGTCCCAGTGCCTAGGTGTATGACATGGGCCTGCCACGTTTATGGTTAGCAATAATTAGTCTATCCAAGGCAGGAGTTCTCTACACATTTTTTTTTTGGTGGCCTCCGAGCATGGCCACCAACTTTTGCTGAGGGCCGCTCTGATAATTTTTCCTGAAATACTTAATTCACTTTTTTTTTTTTTTNAACAGACTTGTGAAGCCAGGGGGCAAATTAAGCCCAGGATGGGGAGGTGGGTAGGGAGGCAGCGGGGACCAGTGCCGATGGATGGAGGCAGCGGGGTGAGCCCAAGGTCGGCACCCACTGCTGCCCGGCTGAAACCTGGGATCAGAAGACGCAGCAGGGGTCAGGACCAGAGCCGTTCCTAGGCATACGCAGCATATGCGGCTGTGTAGGGCACCGGAAAATTTGGGGCACCATTCCCCTCGCTGGCTGTGGCCGGAATCCTCTCTTCTCCACCCCCTCCCTTGTGCTGGGCTGGCGGGCTTCTCCCCGCCCCCTCCCTCCCACCTCAGCTGGCCGGCTGAGGGCTCCAGCCCCTGGCTCGGCCGCCCCACCCCCGGGAAGCCCAGAGCGGTGTGGCCAGTCGCTGGCGCCCGGGCCCACCGCTGCCCAGAGCGGAGTCCCTCCCTAGACAGGAGGAGCGAAACTTCCACGGGAGTTAGTGAAGGGGGGGGGACTTAAAGTGACAGTGCGCTCACTGTCTCACACTTCCCCCTCTCTCTCACACCCACAGAGACTGGCTCTCACACCCACATACACTCTGCCTCTCACGAGTCAGTCCCCCAATACAGATTGTGTGTGTCTCTCTCTCACACACACACACACACACACACACACACTCTCACTCTCACTCTCACTCTCACTCTCTCACTTGTAGTATTGTTGTAGTTATTACTACTTGGTACTTCCTGTCCAAATGCTCGTGGCTAATTAACTCAGAGCAGGCTGTGCCATGGGCTCTGGCAAGATGCAGCCCCCGTGTGACAGCGTGAAGCCTGTCTTGAGTCACGTTTGCTGCGTACGAAGCGCGGTGTGTGTCAGCAATCGGGGGGGGGGTCTGGGGGTCCGTGTGTTGGGGGTGTGGCTGTGCCACCTCGACACGGCTGGGGACTATCTTCAGTGGAGCATAGGGGCACCAGTTTAATAATACTGCATAGGATCCCATAAGTCCTAAGGACGGCCCTGGCCAGGACTGATGGGGGAACGGGGGNGCTGCGCAGCTGTGGCCTGGATCCTGCAGCCCCGCAGCCAGAGTCCGAAACCCTGCAGCTGGAGGACTGATCCCACCACCACATGGCCGGAGCCTGGGGGCAGCAGGGGCCAGGGACGATGGCGGGGAGGGGGAGGCCAGGGCCGAAGCCTGAAGCTCCGCAGCCAGGGGATGGAGCCTGCTGCCCACCACCCAAGGGCTGAAGCCTGAGCCCCACCGGCCCCGAGAAGGTGAGGCACTCTCAGCAGCTGCCTCCTCCTCTGGCGTTTGCTGCTCCAGAGGAGAGCAGGGCCCAACCCCTGCTGGCGGCCCCAGGGAAAGGGCCTCTGCTTTGCCTGCCTCCCAGCCCCATCACCACCTAGGAGACGGCACACACACAAAAAGCCCCCGATGGCCACATTTGAGATCACCTGACTAAGGTGATTACTGAAGTGATTTGGCCAATTTGGCTCTGAAGCAGCTCAATAAAGCCAGCGACCAAATAAAGGATGGACCAAAGTTGGCGCCTCTTGCTAAAGCCTAGGGCAAAAGAACAGACCGTACCGGTTTCGCCGTATGCAACTGCTGATCCTGGAATGGACGGCTGGGTGGTGGCAGGGTTGGACTGGAGGCTTACAGCGATGATCATGCTGCTATTATCTGCTGGCTTGCATGTGTGTTCCAGCACAGTCACATCACGCTCCATTGACATCCAAGATGGCTGTAGCAGGGTCAGAATAGGGTTGAGTTGTGTAGACAGGCCTACAGGGTGGATCCAGACTGGGGCTCCCTGAGCCTGGGTGTTTGTTTCCAGAAGGGGAGAACTATCCCTGCCCGATAGCCCCTTTGGGCCAGCTGAGGGGCCATGGGGCACTGATGAATTTGTCTCTTAAAGGGCCAGTCTGGAGGCATGGCGCTTCAGTGGGAACTTGGGAGACCTTGGTACCTCTAGCAGGTGTTCTGTTTCCTGGTGCTGCAGGGAGCATAGGGCAGTGCTGTCTGCACTTTGCTGGATGACAATATATGCTGCCAGAGCAGCAATGTAGGGTGGTGTAAGGAACACAGAGGAGACTTTGGTGGCTTTACAGCTTGATTAACCAAGTTTTCTAAAATATTATTACCCATTACAGAGTTTCTTGGCGTAGTTCAGAGATTTCATATTCCTGTTACCTCGTAATAACCTTCATCAAATCTGTGCCCTGCACCAGCTCCCTCTCGGCAAGGACAGGCTAAGTGTTGTCTTTGTGCTGGTCAAACCAAAAACCCAGATAATCTGGGTCCAGCTCTGGCTCACACTGCGAAATTCAATCTCCAAACTGAAATATACCTACCTGTACAATAAAATACAGCAGACTCAAAGGGTGATCTTGTAGTTAAAGTCCTGGACTAGAACTTGGGAAATCTGCCTGCCCCAGAGTTTATAATTACCCTCCCTGTTTAAAAACTTGTATTCTTTTTCCACTTTGAACTATGCTGATTTAAGCTTCAGGCCATTGGATCTTGTTGTCTGCTTGATCAAAGAGCTTTCTAGTATCATATCTCCTCCATTATAGGGATTACATTCTCTTAATTTTCTCTTTGAGCTTCTTTAGTCTGTCATAAAGTAGGTTTATTGTCTAGAAAACACTTCTCATAGCACATCTCTGAACCCTTTCTTTTTTTTTTTTTTAAGCATCCTGTTTAATGTACAGACACCAGAACCACATGCAGTATTCCAGTAATGGTCTCCCTTACGCCATATGCAGAGGCAAAACAATCTCCCTACTCCTGCTTGGCATTTCCCTATTAAGATATCCAATTATTGTGTTAGCCTTTTTGTCACAGCATTGCAGTGGGAGCTCATGTTCAGCTGGCTATCAACAATGATGCCGGAGTATTTTTCAGAGTCATAGAATCATAGAATATCAGGGTTGGAAGGGACCTCAGGAGGTCATCTAGTCCAACCCCCTGCTCAAAGCAGGACCTAATCCCAACTAAATCATCCCAGCCAGGGCTTTGTCAAGCCTGACCTTAAAAACCTCTAAGGAAGGAGATTCCACCACCTCCCTAGGTAACCCATTACAGTGCTTCACCACCCTCCTAGTGAAAAAGTTTTTCCTAATATGCAATCTAAACCTCCCCCACTGCAACTTGAGACCATTACTCCTTGTTCTGTCCCTACCTTCCAGAATATGGTCCCCCACCCCGCAAGGGTGGCCTACGTTCTTTTATTCTAGATGTTTGACCTGGCCTTTGACTGTGTTTAAAACATGTTGATTGGTTGTGTCTAGCTTGCCAAACTGACCTGTCCTCATTGTAATTTACCAGCTCACTGGTCTGTCTACAAGCTTTATGAACAATGACTTTATATTGTCTGCAATAGTTGATAATTCCCCCTTGATCACTGTATCTCAATGTTAATTATCTTCTAATCCATTTAATATGTGCCCTTCTGCATTTGTGTACATGTTTAGCTGTGTGTGTTTGTACTGCACCTGGCACAATAGGGGTCCAATCTCAGTTGAGGTTTCTGTGTGCTACTGGACTAAAATAATGTGCTGCTGGCGAACTTGAGTTTGTTACCGTATCTAAATGAACAGTGAAAATAAAGAATTCTCATTAGTGCCTAACATACTGCAGTAAAACTCTGGCTATAAACTCCCTTTAATTGGCCATATCGATACAAACCCAAATGACATTTAGAGACATATTCCAGCAGCGTTACTGCTAATTAACGCAGAGCAGGGGTGAGCCATTGGCCTGTCTTCCAGTTTAGATATCTATGAGAATATAAATAGAAACAGAGCAATAACCTCAGCCTATTTACTGGAATAAGAGAAGTCTCTGGATGAGATTTCAGACCTTATCTGTATGTGAGTACCAAACAATGAAATATAAGTAGGGCCCTACTGAATTCACAGCCGTGTCACGGACTCTGAAATCTGGTCTGTTGTGTAATTTTACCCTATGCTATACAGATTTCACGGGGGAGACCAGCATTTCTCAAATTGGGGGTCCTGACCCATAAGGGAGTTGCATGGGGGTCACAGTATTGCCACCCTTACTTCTGTGCTGCCTTCAGAGCTGGATGGCCGGAGAGCGGCGGCTGCTGACTGGGAGCCCAGCTCTGAAGGCAGCACCGCCAGCAGCAGCACAGAAGTTAGGCAACCTCCCTACAATAACCTTGCGACACCCCCCTGGTCACCCCCCCCCCTCCATTTGGGTTAGGACCCCCACAGTGAAAACATTATGCCTGTTGGCCACTCCTCCTTGTTCAGCGGTGGTGGTGGGGCAGGGCGTGTAAGAACCCTCTTGGGCCCTGTGAGGAAGCGCAGACACACAATCTAGCCCTGAGTGAACTGAGCAAGGCCCACAGCATTAGCAGAGCCTGAACTGCCAACTCCCGGTACTCAATTAGGCCACCCTACCTTTCAAACGTACTGTACACACGTTTTGATCGATCACCTGGCTTAACCTACACCAGTGGTTCTCCACCTATTTACCATTGAGAGCCGCATATGCAGCCGTGTGTTGTGAGCCGCATCTACACAATATATATACTATCTGTATGGCCCTGAGGATGTCACATGGTCCGCAGCTGGGTGCTGATTGGGCTGTAAGCAGCCTGCGGGCCGAGAACCATTGACCTACGCATTCCTAGCAAGCATTCTCAAAACTACAATACCCACCTGCTGAAGTGAAGAAACAGATTGACAGAGCCAGAAGAGTACCCAGAGGTCACCTACTACAGGACGGGCCCAACAAAGAAAATAACAGAACGCCACTAGCCGTCACCTTCAGCCCCCAACTAAAACCTCTCCAGCACATCATCAAAGATCTACAACCTATCCTTAAAGATGATCCCTCACTCTCACAGATCTTGGGAGACAGACCAGTCCTTGCTTACAGACAGCCCCCCAACCCGAAGCAAATACTCACCAGCAACCGCACACCATACAACATAAACACTAACCCAGGAACCTATCCTCGCAACAAAGCCCGATGCCAACTCTGTCCACATATCTATTCAAGTGACACCATCACAGGACCTAATCACATCAGCCATGCCATCAGGGGCTCATTCACCTGCACATCTACCAACGTGATATATGCCATCATGTGCCAGCAATGCCCCTCTGCCATATACATTGGCCAAACCGGACAGTCTCTACGCAAAAGAATAAATGGACACAAATCTGACATCAGGAATCATAACATTTAAAAACCAGTGGGAGAACACTTCAATCTCTCTAACCACTCAGTGACAGACCTGTAGGTGGCAATTTTGCAACAAAAAAACTTCAAAAACAGACTCCAAAGAGAGACTGCTGAACTTGAATTAATATGCAAATTAGATACAATTAACTTAGGTTTGAACAGAGACTGGGAATGGTTGGGTCATTACACTAATTGAATCTATTTCCTCATGTTAAAATATGTTAAAATATCCTCACACCTTCTATGGGTCATCTCGATTATCACTTCAAAGGTTTTTTTCTCTCTCCTGCTGATGATAGCTCATCTCAATTGATTGGCCTCTTACAGTTGGTATGGCTACTTTCACCTTCTCATGTTCTCTGTATGTATAAATATCTTCTTTCTGTATGTTCCATTCTATGCATCCGATGAAGTGGGCTGTAGCCCACGAAAGCTTATGCTCAAATAAATTCGTTAGTCTCTAAGGTGCCACAAGTACTCCTGTTCTTTTTGCAACCTACGCATTGACAACCTGAAGAGCAGACACAATCTCCTGTGTTCCATTGCCCTCTTTTAACGCCTATTGCCAGTCTTAAGGGTGCTCAAACCTTCTTCCATACTAGTTATGTCTCCACTGCAATCCACAGTGTGACTGCAGCACGG
The DNA here is from genome assembly GCA_003942145.1 of Platysternon megacephalum. Classification (NCBI taxonomy): domain Eukaryota; kingdom Metazoa; phylum Chordata; order Testudines; family Platysternidae; genus Platysternon; species Platysternon megacephalum. The sequence goes on along the minus strand of QXTE01000015.1, from coordinate 17,662,025 downwards.
GTAGACCTAGCTAAAAATAGCAGAAAAGAGATGGTGCCATGGCTTCAGCATGAGCTGCACAAGCCAGCCCAGGGACGCTGAGCACGTCCTTACATTGCTAGCCTGGTCCCCTATGTCTACACTGCTATTTTTAGCTGTGCTAGCGTGGGTAAGGCTAGCATTGCTACGTCTAGCTGAGCTGCAATTCCACCGAAGATTGCAGTGGAGACATAGTGTTATGTTAGCATGGATCTGCAATAACTCTCTCTCCAATGCAGGAAATCCTCATGCATACTGCTGACATATTAGTGAACCCTTCAAATGGTGCCAGGCTATTGGCCCAATGAATGCTGGGGTGGGTGGGATGTCCGTGCATGCACTCGTTGCAACATCCTCCAAAGGATTAAATTAATTTTTCCCTGCAAATCTCATTCATTCATTCCCTACAGGAGGGTGATGGTTCCAAGCTTTGCCGTGTCCTTCTCGGGAATGGTGCGTAAAACGTATCGCCATAGCACTGAGCACATACAGTGGCTCACCGAAGGTTATACTGCACATCCAAGCAAAACCCAGACCCCCTCTTGTGTATTCCTGGTGCTGAAGGAAGGAAGGCTCAGACCTCAGATGGATGAGCCCCAGTATACAGAAATATGGTTGGTTCTGAGATCATAAGACAAAGGCTAGTTTAAAAACATAGGCCTCTCCCTGCTGAACCGAAATACGCTTCTGCTTCCCACTGGCAGCAAAGCAGGAGGGAGAGCCCATTTCTCATGGACAGCGATGCCTTCTCAAAAAGCCTGTCTGGAAGAAAAACGTTGGCCTTTCAGTGCCTGGCACTGCTGCCTGGGATACCCTCCCAGCACCATGCTGCTGTTCCACTTCGGCAGTTCTCTCTTTCAGGACTAAACTGCTGCCATTTCTGACTTCTGTTTTTTCCAGTACTCAGTTCCCTGGCTGAACATCGATTTGCATACAAATGGGAATGCCTGCTGGAGAAGGGGCCTCATTCCAGCTTCTCTTTGGCTGTGGCAATGCAACTGTTCTCCCTTCTACAAAGATGGATGCCATCTCTCCTTGCTGAGATTGTCTGCCAGGCAATGGGCCTGATCTTGCTATGCAAGCATAAATCAAGAGTAATTCCAGATCCTGGGCTGGCATAAATTGATGCAGCTTCATTAAAATAGAGCTATGCTAATCTACCCCCTCTGGAGACCTGGCCCAATGCACTTTTACCTAGGGTGACCAGATAGCAAGTGTGAAAAATTGGGACAGGAGGTGTGTGTGGGTGTGTGTGTGAGAGGGGGGGTAATAGGCAGCTATATAAGAGAGCCCCAAATATCGTGACTCCCAATTTTATAGGGACATCTACTTTTGCCAGAGAGTCAGGCCAACATTCCACTCCTCCTCTGGTGTAAATCTAGAGGAACTCCCTTAACTTCAGTTCAGTTACATTCTGAATTTGATATATGGCAGAGAAGCGCTTCAAATCTTTCCTTTCAGTATTTTACTTACCCAATCCTAGAACATCATCACAGTGTAGCCATTTTCATTAAATTCTGATTCAATTATTGGTAATCTGCCTCACGTTCCTGGCAGATAACATTCTTTCCCTGCGAATTTGTCCTCTGAGGCAAAGTTTTGTACTTTTGTTTTCAGTGAACCGATAATGAATTTGTCTGGCTGAACTGTAGGTCTTGCCTTTGTTTGTGAACCCATGTCAGTTTTTGATGCTGTTTTGAATATACAGTTCAATTAATTTGCACCAGCAGGGCATAAAACACGAGGGACTATATTTTCACATACAAACGTGTATGTGTGCACCTGCATGCCTAGTGCAAGACAAATAGATAACACCAGTGCAGGGGCCGCGCACACTCCCAGCTCAGGTATTTTGTGTATGTTATATGAACTATTTAAGGAATATTTTTAGAGAATAAAAAAGGGACTATTTCTTGTATCCCTCCACTTGTAATGCCATGTGCCTTAGTTCAACTATGCAGGTCTTGGAGTGAGCCATTGAAAGCCTTTACAAATAACCTAAAACCTTGGTTCAGCGACCATCTCTTTGTTCTCTGTTTGTGCAGCACCTAGCACTATGGGGCCTATTCCATAACTAGGGCTCCGCAGCACTATGATACTACAAATTTACCACATTTTCCCCCTCATGCATGTACCACCCACCCATTAATCCATGTCCTCCAGATTTGTCCTCGCATTTCAAACCCACAAGCCAGTACAGACAGCCTCCATTTTCTCAAAATCCACCCCCCCACACACAAATCTCTTCCCTCTCCTGCAAAATGTTGACTGACTCTCGAAATGTGGCCTGTCTAGACCATATTAACCCTTCCTGAGCACCAGGACTGGTGAGATCAAGTCCTGCGGTAGAGAGAACGTTTCTGTAAACAGTTCGTGATTTAAGAGTCCAAGATCTTATACCTTTCCAGAGCTGAGAGCGAGGTGCTGGGTTACACTGGGAATCCCCATTGGCTTAAAGCAGAGCTGGTCAAACAAAAGTTGGCTTATTGTGGGGGGGAAGGGGGGAATTTCATTTTAATTTTATTGAACATTTTCAACAAGAGAAATGTTTCATTGAGGGATGAGGTGGGGAAAATCCCCTTTTTTACCCCCTGGAAAAGGGGGAGAAAGTTTGAAAAGAAAGTAGGGAAAATCGCAACCTACCCCACCCCACTACACTTTGAAGTTTTCTATTGGCAAAAAGAAACTTCAACCAAGATATCGGCCAAAACAAGTGAAAAGTTGTTAAGCCATTTTTCATCCAGAGAACTCTTCACTGTAACCCTCGTGAGAAGCTGTATTTACAGCTGCCATCTCTAGCCCTGTAAACTTGCAAAAGATCAAGTTTGGCATCCTGAGGATGGGGGTCAGTCCTCAGCAGTAAATGCTCTCGCCGGGCGTGGGGAGAGGTTTTCCCCTCGGGAGCACTCACTAGCCGTCTCCGAGCTTCTGAGGTGGCTTTCTGCAGAGGACTTACCAGGGAGCCTGAGAGGGAATCTGCGCATCTTAGACTCAGAACCCAACACCCTCGCCACTTCCTGCGGTGAGGGGGGCCTTGGTTCGAGGACTCGCCATGGCACCTGGTGGGGAAGGATATGAGCCTTGCTTCTTGTCCCCTGATGTCCTCCAGTGCTGCTAACTAGGGTGACGCTGAGATGGAGGCCATGACTCGGGGTCCCCTGAGCTGACTTCAGCCTTCTCTGGGCCTCTGCCTTGGCCCTGGTGCCTCTCACATTAGAGGGCCTGTTAACAAAGGTCTGATGCCCAGGAGTGCTGGGGAGAGACTGCTCAGCACAGCCTAGCCCCAGGCGCCAGGGAAGAGACTGCTCATGATCGTCTAGCCCCAGTCCCATAAAATGGGTCCGGGTTACAAAAGGCTAATGCCCCGCTCTTTATCCATTGACTCCTGGTACAGGGGTGACTGGCTGCAGCGTGTTGTGTCTTCCCCTCCTCGGGCACAGGCTTCATGGGGTAAGCTGGGCAGAAAGGCCGTGTCACGGAGGGTACCAGGCCTGCTTGGCTTCCCGCAATGCGCCGCTGCCTCCACTGTGAAGCCGCACGTCGGTAAGAGGCTCCCTGAGCAGCCGTGAGGGAGCCAGGCCTTGGGGAGCGGCAGAGAGAGCAGGCTGCGATGAGAGGGGCCTAGCCACCCCTGGGCCGTGCAGCTCTGTGAGCCAAAACTCAGCGGCGCCTCAGCCCAGCTTCCGGAGAGAGGGGCTCCCTGGGGAAGCGTTGTCCCTAATGTCAATGTCTCTAACGTCAATGCTGCCATGGTAACCCATTCGGCGAGGCCGGCTCCACGCAGGGAGCATCAGCCCCAGATGCAGTGTGGTTTCCTGTTTGTCAAATAGGTCAAAGGTCGCTTTTGGTGTCGGTGGGCCCCAAGTATTCTCCTCCCTAAACAGGGCCTCAGGGGGCAGAGCTGTACAGCGGGGAATGTTGTCTCTTTAAAAATTAATTGAGGTCAGCCAGCTGGGCTCATTAAGCATGAATGGCTCTTGAGTTGCTCGAGTGATTCATCCTTGCCGGCGGGGTACCCCAAACAGCGGGCCCATCTCATGCAGCTTAGCGGCCTGCGCCAGTCCCACAGAGCAATACGGGGAATTCCACTGTGCTGCCAGACACTGCCTCACTGCATGAAACCTAACTGCCCAAGAACTTCCTCAGCCTAAATCCTATTAGCAGACTAGGATATTCTCACCGGCCTTGTTCACAATCGGGTTTGGGGCTGTGGGGAATGCATGTTCCTTGCACTAGAGTTTGATGCAGCAGGACTTTGACACCCCTCCCCTTGCCCCAAGCTGACAGTGATGATGTTTAC